>PVJA010055464.1:0-11161 GCA_004027025.1 Myocastor coypus | reverse complement strand
TGAAAAGCAAACTCGACCTTGCAGTTAAAACTAATATACTTTTGACCTAATTTTACTTAATCTAGTTAAGTGAATTTTAGAAAAGGCTCTAAAGATCCTTGCAACTTTGTGGATTGTTTCTCATCAACTTGCCTTAAAGTTACATTTATGTTGACTTACAGAGTATTTCTTGGAAAATTTTATTCCTGAACCAGTGTAGAATGTAAATCACTTCTTGCCTAAAATATAAGATTGATGTTTACAGGGCAGTTGTCGAGACCTAAATCAGAGAATATTCAGTCTTCATCACTGTATGTGCTTTTTAAAGCATAAACCATTTTAGTACACTGGATACCAACTTAATATTAAATTTTAATTTTTTTCTTTTTATTATTTTTAATAAGAAATAATATGATAGTTTCAAAACACATTATAGTACATTCGCAATAATTGACACATTGCATAGTGTTGTCCTCATAATAGTTATACAGAGCACAGGGTGTAGACATGAAGAATTTTCTGATTGATAGTAGTAAGGAAAGAGAAAAAAATGCATTTGGAAGAGTTAAAAAAATGTTTATTGAAACTGTTAATGTTTAATTGTGTGACCAATCTTTCATACCTATATTTATTAACCTAAACAGATTTGATGATGAAAATACATAATACAACCATTGTTAAATTTTTGTTGTATTGAAATTATTTACTATATGTTCTCTTGCTTTAGTGTTTTTCTATCTTTGTTTCTGCTGTTTTTACTCTTTAATATAAAATTAAATCTAAAAAAAAAAAGGAAAACCCATTAGAATAAAAAAAAAAAGAAATATGATACAGGGTCTAAGGGTGTCTGCTGCTATTGGGTTGTGGTTGTTCCTAATCTCTTATAGCCATAAATAGGAAACCCATACTTTAATATTTCAAAATCATAGCTTTAGAGTGACATCTCTGGTCCAATCCAATAGCAGCATAAGCTTCTTTGTCTCTGTCCCATTTCATGTGTGTGTATTCCTTTTCCAACAGCAAACCCCATGGTTTCCAAAAACTTTATATAAATTTAGTTATTTGCAGCACCTTTCAATGAACAAAAAATACCTTCAGTATTCTTATATTCATACCACTGCCATGAGTAAAACTACTAAGCAAAGTTAAAAAAAAAAATTAAATTTTAAAACTGTCCTGAGAATTCAGTGGAATATTTATGATTTAAAAACATAATTTCTAGCAAATAAAATTATCTTTAATATCTGAAAAAAATATTTTTAGAGTCAGCTAATCCAAAGTATGTAATATATGTGAAAGAATAATATTATTAATATTTGTAAGTACTGAAATGCTTGAACATATAAAAAGCATTATTGCCTTCATTTTCCCAAAACTGAGCCAAACAAAATATTTAAATCCAGTATCAGAATTAAAAGAAATTTCTAGATTAGGAATTCTCTTCTTCTTTTTTTTTTTTTTTTAATGTATTTGTTACAGTCTCACTATGTAGCTTGGACTTCTAATGATCTTCTTGTGTTCAGCCTCCCTAGTGCTGGGATTGCAGTCATGCACCACCATGCCATCTCAGTGACTCTCTCAGAACACCGGGGGGCCAGGGCAGATATGGCATGTGGCCTGGCGAGTCCCCACCCCCCATCTTTCCACTTGCCTAAGCAAGAACTTAGTCTGCTGAGCTATCTCATTGGCCCTCTCTTTTACTTTAATTCCAAGAATAACTGATCTTTAAGTGTCTGTATTTTTATATAACCTCTGTTAGATAAGCTTGGAAGAATTTATGTCAATATTATATACTTACAGTTAGGTGATATGATTTCAATGGTGCCACTTATGCTAAATTTTCAAGACAGGACACTTTTTTCTTTCTTTTTTTGTAGATTAGCTGTGAAGTAGAAAGAGGGCTTTGAGTTTCATAATTGGATAGAATATTTATCAGTGATTTCTCAGCATTTTTATAAAAACACCAAAGAACATAGAATTTGTCTTAAACCATTCTGCTAGAACACTATGGTTCAAACTACAATATACTAAAATAAAAATGTAAACTAATTAAAGACTAAAGGATTTAGAGGGAAAGGAGTTTTATATGTGGAAGATTTGTGAGGGAGTCCAAAGAAAGATTTATTAAAGATATGAAAAATATTTGAAAGAAGAAAGCTATAGAATTACCAAAGTCACCAAGTTTAATTATTTTCTTCATGGTAGAAAATGTTTTTCTCTAATTATCGTATAAGAGAAAGCCACATTGTGTTTTTAGACATTGGTATTGCTAACTCGGGAGTAGTTACAGATACTAAGGAGTGACTTATAGGAAAAATTCAAAGTTCCATTTATATGGAGAATAGAACTGGACAAGGGATGTCGTATTGCTGCTTTACGTCAGGGCTGTATCTCAGGTGTTACCCCAAACAACTTTCATTTTCAGTGACTTACTAAAGCGACTCAGACAAAAAAAGTTTTACATGTGTATATTATATCAAAAAAGGAAGCCAGGGAGATAGTTCAGTAGAATAAGTGCCTGCCTGGCAAGTGCAGGGTCCTAAGTTCAATCCCTGGTACCACCAAAAAAAAAAAGAAAGAAAAAGGTATATACTGAAATCAACAACTAAACAGAAGCATGGGAAGATAGCAGGAACAAATTTCCAATTGTCCTCTTGCAGTACTCACATAAACAGCTTCATTCTCCTGGAAATACGTGGCAATATTCTCAAGAGTATTGCCAAAGAGAGAAATTTCTCAAAGCCTAGATATGCCTGAAGCCTGTATGGATTTTCTTCAGTCTTCAGCCCCTCTAAAGGTCGATACTATGTGTCCCAGGTCCCACACAATACACTGTTATCTTGGGCTATCTGGCATGATCTAAGGCCCCCAAGGTAATCAGAAACTCCTACAAAACAGAGTACTTCAAGGACTTAGAGATTACTTTTCCAGAAGCCAAATTAGGCCAAATCTTTCTTCTGGAATGTGAAGGCTTTGCAAGATCAAGACCTACCTTCTCCCTTCCCAGCAGTGGTGTTTTGTTTTCTATCAGGAATGTGATGTGTCAGTTTGCCTCCGTATTTTCCCCAAAGCATGGATTTAACCCTAAATTTGCTAAGTGATTTTCTGATTCAGCATTACTACTTTAATGCTTAGTTTTAATCTGTAAATGTAATAAAAGTGATGCATAATTCATAAACACTTTCTTGGAGGTCTGGCTCATAAAACTAGAGCCACATGATAATTACAATTTGCAAGGTAACTTTTTCTGGAGGCTTTGTGAACTCTATAATATTATCTTAGCTCACATACTTAAATTAGAAACAAAGAACCATTTAGTTTACCTCTGCCAAGTTACTTGGGCTAGGCTGATAACAAACTTGCTCTGTACACTTTGATAGAGTTTTCACATAATAATGATTTAAGAGTTAATTTGTTAATGATAACCTGATATGAAAGAAAGCAGATTCTTATTGAACCTATGCAAATAGCCACATGACTGAAAAGTTAAAGAACATAGTAAAGGTACTCTGCATAATATTTAACCATTTTTACCACTGCATACTTTTTTTCACATGTATTTAAAATAAGTAATGATTACATTTATCATGAGAAGTTGGTACATATCCATATCATAGCTTAATTCCTTTTATATCTCATTTCCCTCTTCCCTCCTGGCTATATTTCCCCCCTACCCTCTCTGCTCATTCTATTTTTTTCTATTATCTTTTATTTTGCTCTTTATACTTTGAGTTTCTCATGTAAGAAACCATGTGATGTTAAGCTTATGTGTCTGATTTATTTCATTAATATCAGGGCCTCAAGATGTAAACATTGTCCTACAAATAATTCAGGGTTATCCTTTTTTATAGGAGAACTATACTCCATTTTCTATAAATACATTTGCTTTTCTTTTTAATTTTACACTGTGTCCCTGTGCTCAAGTCCCATCTCATTAGTGACTGTGTATTAGCGACAGACAGCTGCTCAGCTTCTTTGTCCCAGGCAACACACAACACTGTCAACAATGTTAATAGCTTAGTCAGCTGTTCTTTATTCATTCGTGTGTTGATGGACATGCAGGCCACCTCCAAGTTTTACCTATTGTGAACTGTGGGTATGTATATATCACTGCAATGTAATGTTTTAACTCAGGAAGACAACTAGCAGGAGAATCGTGGGGTCAAATTGAATTTATTTTAGTTTTTAAAGGAATCTCCATATTGATTTCTATAATAGTTGTAGTAGTTTGCATTTCCACTGACAATGAAGAAGAGTTCTGTTTTTCTCACAGCCATACCTGCATTTGTTGTTTTTCTTTTACTCATTTCTTGAAACAATGTTTTGCTTTGTAGTTCAGGCCAACTGGACAAGGGATGTCGTATTGCTGCTTTACGTCAGGGCTGTTGAACTCACTATGTAGTCCAGGCTGGCTTCAAACTTGTGGTGATCCTCTTACCTCAGCCTCCTAAGTGCTGGGCTTACAGGTGTGTACCATCATAGCCAACTGGAATAAGATGGAATTTTAGTGTTGTTTTATTTTTTTATTTTATTTTATTTATTTATTTATTTTATTTATTTTATTTTATTTATTTTTTTTTTGTCTTTTTGAGACAGGGTCTCACTGTGCAGTTCAGGCTGGCTTTGAGCTCACTTTTGTAGCCCAGGCTGGTCTCAAACTCGCAGCAATCCTCCTGCCTCAACCTCCCAAGTGCTGGGATTACAGGCGTGAGCCACCACGCCCGGCTTAGTGTTGTTTTAATTTGCACTTCTCTAATGGCTAGAGGTTTTAATTTTTTCCCATGCATTTATTGGCCATTTGTACTTCTGAGAAGTCTGTTCATTTTGATTTCCCATTATTAATTTGGACTTTTCATTCTTTTGAATTCTTTATATGTTCTAAATACTAGTCCTCTGTCCAAAGAATAGGTGGCAATTTCTTTTTTCCTTTTCTGTTTTTTTTTTTTGTGTGTGTTCTATAGGTGTTTTTATTCACTCTGTTGTTTCTTTTATAACAGAAACAATAGAAGTCGTTTTTCCAAGGCTTTTTTAACTTGATATGACCCCATTTGCTGAGTACTGATGTTTTCTCTTATGCAATTGAAGCTCTGTTCAGAAAATCCCTGTGTGTATCTTCATAAATTTTACTTATTTCATCTTCCAACAGAGCAAATGTTTGTATTTTAATTAAAATCTAGATCTTCGATCCATTCTTATTTTAGTTTAATACATGGTCAGAGATGTGCATCTAGCTTTAGTCTTCTGCATACAGATCAGCAGTTTTCACAGGACCATTTGTTAGAGGCTATCCTTCTGCTAGCATCAGTTTTTGGTCTTTTTCAAAGGTCAGTTAACTAAATGTACTTGGGAATTATTTCCACTCCTTTGATGTATATGGTTTTTTGTTTTTGCTCTTGTTTTGCCAATACCACATTCTGTTTCTCACTGCAACTTTGCAGTATAACTTGGAATCCAGAGTTGTGAGTCCTCCTGCTTTGCTCTTATTGCCTAGGGTTGCTTTTGCTATTCTAGATTATTCTGTAACCTTATAGATTGTTTTCTCTAGTTCTATGAGGAATGTTGGTATTTTCATTGGGATTGTGTTAAATCTATCAGTTTTGCAAGTTTAGCCAGATAAAAAAAGTTAATAATTATATAAAAGATTTGAACAACATGCCTAACCAACTTGATCTAATTGACTATAGAGCACTACTAGTAGCATTAGAATACATATTCAAGAGTGCATAGAACTAGCCAGGTGTGGTGGTGCATGCCTGTAATCCCAGCACTCAGGAGGCTGAGGTGGAGGATCATCATAAGTTCAAGGCTAGTCTGCACTACATACCAAGACCCTGTCTTTAAAAAAAAAGAACTTGTCAAAATAAAACATGTCAAATTGTAAAGGAAGCTCAACATGTTTAGAAGTTAAAATCATAGCATGTTCTCAGGTCACAATGACATCATACTAGAAACTTATTTTTTAAAAAATGATTTAAACTATTGTCAAAAGTGAAATCACAATGGAAATTGGATTTTTTTTTTTTTTTTTTTTTTTTTTTTTTTTTTTTTTTTTTTTTTTTTTTTTTTTTTTTTTTTTTTTTTTTTTTTTTTTTGCGGGACTGGGGTTTGAAATCATGACCTCGCACTTTCCAGGTAGGCACTTGTGCCATGGAGCTATCTCCCTGGCCCTTTTTTGTTTTGTTTTTTATTTTTTTGTTTTGTGGGGCTGGGGTTTGAACTCACGACCTTGCACTTGCTAGGCAGTTACTTGTGCCACAGAGCTATGTCCCCAGCCCCCTGGAAAATGTTTAAAGAAAAAATAATGGAAATACAATACAGTAAGCCCTCAACTCACATTCAAGCTGTGAACTTTCACAGATAAGAATGGGCCTGCAAACATCCATAGATCCGAACAAATCTAGGCAGTCGCTCACCTGCCTGCCAGACACAGCTGCGCTGCTGTGTGCTTCCTGTACAGTGTGATAGTGTGCAGCAGTGCTGTACAGTTGGGAGCCTAATGTATCTATGTGTCTTGTCTTTTTGTGCTTTACCTTGTATATTTGTGTGAAAGGCATATAAAACTCACACTCTCAGATTTATGGATGAATCCAACTTAGGAACCTTCTCCTGGCACAGAATTCATTCATAAGTTGGGAACTTATCATTGGCAAAACTTTAGTGATGCAACCAAAACAGTTTATAGAGGGAAAAATTATCCTGTTAAATGAATAATATTATGAACTAAACTGGGTGTGCTACTGTACACCTATGATCCCAACACGTGGAAGGCCAAGGCAGGAGAATCACTGCTACAAAGTTCAAGACCAGCCTGAGCTACATAGTGTCACCCTACCTCAAAAAAACAAAGACTTTGGGTTTAAACTTGAGAGCTAGAAAAAGAAGAGCAAATTAAACCCATGATAGCAAAAGCTCCTCTGAAAATACATAGAATTTTTTTCCTTTTTATCCATTTTTCCATGTATGTGTGTGTGTTTGCAGTTTTAACTCCTGTTTTCTTTTTCATTATCATTAATTTGTTTCCTTATTTTCTTTTTGTCCTTTAGTTTATACTCTATTTTTCTTATTTCTCCTTTTGCTTGTTAGTTTTTTCTGTTAGTTGTATCTATTAATGTCTTTTTACTTCTTAATAGGACCCTTATTCCACTGTAATTACCTTCTCAACTTCCAGCTTAATTTTTCAAATTCTACTTTCTTTCCTGTTTCCATTCCCTGAAGCCTCTTGCCTTATTAGTATAGCCATTAACTTTTATAAATCGAGGGGCAGGGAATATAGCTCAGTGGCACAAGTGCCAGCCTGGCAAGTGCAAGGTCCTGAGTTTGACTTCCAGTAAAAAAAAAAAAAAAAAAAAAAGCCTTTGTAAATCTTTGTAAAATCTAAGATAGTTAAATGTACTTGCTATGGTTGTACACTGTTCTATTGTTAGTGGAGATAAGTTTGTCTCACTTAGTAGATATTTCCTGTTGGCCAATATTTGATTTGTTGTAATATTTAAACTAATTGTACATCTTGTTTATGGTTAAGCGAGGTATGTGACTAGTTCCTAGGATTTGTCACTCTCTAGTTGGCATTTGGTGCTGACTTTGCTATGACAGCCAAGATGACAGTTGCTCCCATCCACTGGTTTTCTCTGTGCCGATATCTTGATTGCCTGCAGGTCATAAGCAATGTCTCAGTTCATTCTCAAAGAACTGATTACTGTTCAGTACGGCAGCAAATAAGCTGCAACCTCTCTCCCCAAATAAACAAGGGTGGGTAGATCCTGGGATAGAAGCAAAATTAGTAACACTCAAAGGATTTTTGTGAAAAGTGACATTACCTAAAAATGTTTAGTTGTTCACTACAATCCTATAAAGCTATTCACTATAATCAACACACAAACCTCAGCATAGAAAGAAAGAAACAAACAAACAAACAAAGAAAAACACATGAGGAAACAGGACAATGAAATGCCTCAAAAAATTTCCAGGGACCATCCCCAGTGCCAATCCAGGGGGCACTGAGAGGGTGGAAATCAAAAGTCCTACAGTATCTGAGAGGACAACAGGGGAGATAACAAAATAGATTAATAAGGTGCTTGGTGAATTTAAAGAAGACATAAATAAACAGGTAATGATCTTAATGAAATAAACAAACTGTGAGTCTACCAGAAGACACTAATAATGATTAAAACTAACAAAACTACAAAAAGTGATGTAAAACATAAATGTCCAGCATAGGAAAAAATTGGGGTCCATTAAAAAGCTTCAGACAGAACCCAGGAGGTTAAAACTTCTATGGAAACTGTGGACTGTGTATGTGACCAGCGTGAGGACAGAATGTCAGATCCAGAAGACACAGCTGTGGCTGGTGATCAGCTGCTGAAGAGCACCTTAGAAACAGTAAGAAAACAGCAAAATCAGATCCAGTGACTGCTAGATGGTGCAAAGACTAATCTACGGGGATTAAAAACCTGCTTACAAACTGGGTGCAGCAGTGGTGCACACCTGTAATCCCAGCACTCAGGAGACTGAGGTAGGAGAATCCTTGTGAGTTCGAGACCAACCTGGGCTACAAAGTGAGCTCAAGTCCAGCCTGAACTGCACTGTGAGAACTGACCTATAGAAGTAATAGCAGAAAATTTGCCCACCACGGAAAAATAATTCAACATATGAAAAGTCAGGCATATAGAACAATGACCATGATCAGAAAAGGACCACTCACAACACATCAAAGTCAAAATGCCAGAAATCCAACACAAGAACAGAATCTTTAAAGCTATTGGAAAAAAACAACGAATAATTTATGAAGGAAAACTGTTGTTTGTTATGAGTCGGGTGCTGAAAGAAACGAGAAGACCCGATAAATAGGTTTCAGAGGACTTACTGAGATTTGTCTCTCTCCAAGTAAGCCCAGAGCTCAAGAAACAGCTGACCTTTATTGAGGGTTATTATCATCAGGCCAAGGAATGTGCAAAACTACTTTGGTGAATACATATTACAAATCACTATGTCGAGTTTGACCGGTAGCGGGAGCGGAGAGCGGACCCCAGAGAGCCCTGAGCAGCCCCACTGCCGCCGCCGGCCTAGTTACCATCACACCCCGGGAGGAGCCCAGCTGCCGCAGCCGGCCCCAGTCACCATCACTGCAACCATGAGCAGCCGAGACCCAGCAGCCGTCCCCCGCACCCCTCCACCCCGCGCCGCCCCTGCCCTTAGCGCTGCTGACACCAAGCCTGACAGCGGCGCCTGCCGGTGGGGACAAAAAAATCATCGCAACGAAGGTTTTGGGAACAGTAAAATGATTCAATGTAAGAAACGGATATGACTTCATCAACGTGAATGACACCAAAGAAGATGTATTTGTACACCAGACTGCCATAAAGAAGAATAACCCCAGGAAGTACCTTCACAGTGTAGGAGATGGAGAGACTGTGGAGTTTGATGTTGTTGAAGGAGAAAAGGGTGCGGAGGCAGCAAATGTTACAGGCCCTGGTGTAGTTACAGATCAAGGCAGTAAATAGGCAGCAGACTATTAACCATCGTAGACACTATTCCCGTCGTAGGGGTCCTCCACACAATTACCAGCAGAATTACCAGAATAGTGAGAGTGGGGAAAAGAATGAGGGATCGCAGAGCGCTCCCGAAGGGCAGGCCCAACAACGCCCGCCCTATCGCAGGCCAAGGTTCCCACCTTACTACATGTGGAGACCCCATGAGCATCGGCCGCAATATTCCAACCACCCTGTGCAAGAAGTGACGAAGGGCGCTGACAACAGGCTGCAGGAGAACAAGGTAAACGAGTGAGATAGAATATGCATCGAGGTTCTGCAGGGTTCCTCCTCGCCAAAGACAGCCTAGAGAGGACGACGATGAAGATAAGGAAAACCAAGGAGACCCAAGGTCAGCAGCTACCTCAACTGTACTGTCTGTTGCAACTTCGATTACCGTCGCAGACGCCCAGAAAACCCTAAACCACAAGTCGGCAAAGAAACAAAAGCAGCCAGTACACCAGCTGAGAATTTGTCAGGTCCCGAGGCCGAGCAGGGCGGGGCTGAGGAAATGCAGCCTAACAGCTCTACCGTCACCCGGGTTAGTTATCCCGCAAGAAAGAAACGAGTAGGAAATTCCAGCAATAAGAAATGAACAAAAGAGGGGCCCGGCAGGATGGCTCAGTGGTCTAAAGCGCCTGCTTCAGAAAGCTTAGGCGGCTTCAGGGACCGCGGTTTGATCCCTGGCACCACATGCTGCGCCAGCCCTGCCCTCGGGGCGGGCTGAGCTCGCTATAAAAATGAGTGAATAAACAAACAAAGGTTCTGAAACAAGAAAAAATAAATAAATAAATAAATAAATAAATAAATAATAAAAAAAGAAATGAACAAAAGAGTGGAACTGAAGACCTTAAGTGCTTGCTTTTTGCTCATTGACCAGATAACTAGAACTATCTGCATTATCTATATAGCATGGGGTTTTTATTATTTTTACCTAAAGACATCTCTTTTTGGTAATGACAAATGTGTTTTGTTTGTTTGTTGTTTGTTTGTTTGTTTTTAAGCCTGGTTTTTCTCAATACATCTTTAAAGGTTTTTAAATTGTTTCATATCTGGTCAAGTTGAGATTTTTTAAGAACTTCATTTTTAATTTGTATAAAAGTTTACACCTTGATTTTTTCAAAAAAGTCAACAAACTGCAAGCACCTGTTAATAAAGGTCTTAACTTTAAAAAAAACAAAAAAAAACAAATCACTGTCTTCTACTATTTACCTAACACTAGGTTCACATAGATGCTAACATAAAAAATGAGCAGGGGAGGAGACAACCCTTAACATCCCAAGCAAGAGGTCAAAAAACGGGGTGCCAGCAAGAGAAGCTGCTATCTGTAGTCCTAAATCCCAGCTTTCCGGAACCTACAACAGAAAGCAAACCTTCCTGGGTTGTTTCTTGTTTCCTACTTCTCAGGACATCAATTGGGCTTGTCTCATATTACTATGAAAACTTGGGGGCCCAGCAGGATGTTTCAGTGGTCTAAAGCGCCTGCTTGGGAAAGCTTGGGCAGCTTCAGGAACCGCGGTTCGATCCCCGGCACCACATGCTGTGCCAGCCCTGCCCTCGGGGTGGGCTGAGTGGGCCATAAAAATGAGTGAATAACCAAAGGTTTCTGTAACAACAAAAAAATAAATAAATAAAATTAAAAAAAAAAAAAAAAA
>PVJA010055463.1:0-11053 GCA_004027025.1 Myocastor coypus | reverse complement strand
CAGGCCTTTCTGGAGCAGCGTGCTTTTTCCTCTTTAACTTTTTGTCAGCTTCACGGGCAGAATGGCTGCCCAAAGAGCCTGAAGAAACAAGTTCCTTTGACTCGGGCATTGCCGCGCCGCTGCAGTGCCAGCGGCCTCCTGCTTGCTCATGTCTGTCCTTCCTTAATTTTGAATGGGCGGTATTTTGTCCCAGCAATGAGTAAAAAGTGACCGAGACAGCACTGAGTCAGCGTTACTTTCCCCTTCTTCCAGCCTCTAGAAACCACCAACCTGGTTTCTGTCTCTGCAGCTGTGCCTATTCTAGCTTTGCGTGTACGTGAAAGCACAGGACACACGAACTGGCTTTTTTCACTCACTTAAAGCTTTTGAGGTACATTGGGGTTGTTGCATGTGTCAGCGGATATTCCTTTTTATGGATGAATAGTTCATTTTGTGTCTAGACTGTGTGGTGTTTGACCACTCATCCCCTTAAAAGTGTATAATTCTATTTGATGACCCAAGCCTAAGTGGGTCACAAAGCTCCTCTACATCTAGCATTTCTCAAATTTCTCCAAGAATCTAGGTAAGACACCAGTTCTCCCGCAAGCCTTTGATGAAATGCTGTTTTGTCTGCCTGAGTAGTCCTTGTGGTGGCAGTGGGTGGGCCTCTGCATAAGATTTAATGTAAAGGAAAAGTTCTTGGGGGACCACTGACTCGGCACCCTCCCTCCTGTGCCTCTCTTGGACAGGAGCTTTCTTTCCTCTAATAAATATGTTCTGCTCATTAAAAAAAAAAAAAAAACAGGTAAAGGGTTCTGGCTCCGTAACACACACACACACACACACACACACACACACACACACACGTGGGAAGTGACCCAGCAGGAGAGTTCTTTGGGTGTGTACTCAGTCCTACAAAGTCCATGGGGCCTCGCCTCCCCAGTGGGCAGGCAGACCGCCTATCAGTGGCCTAGACATGCCTGCCACTTTTAATGACTTCAGTCACTGGAATGTAAGCCACACCCCAGTGAACACATTAAGCACACACTAACAAATGCTGGACTGTCACTTCATGGGATAGTCACAGGTTTTCTGTGTCTTTCTAGGGAATTTTTCCAGGTACACACAAGAAACTCTGTGAGCATCTCTGACTGTTTTCTAGAATGAGAGTTTTATTGCCTGCATCACTGCAGAAAGGCAAGCCTATGCTTCAGGATGCTGTGCGTGTGGGCCAGGACAGTCCCGGAGTTATGGGTACCCAATCAGATGGCAGGGGCTGCCCTAGTAGGCATAAGCCTGTTCTCAAAGGAGCCCTGCTGATGTAATAACAGCGAAAAGGCCTCTGGGCAGAAGGCCTTGGGAGGGCCGAGCTGGAAGTACACATTCTGTGCGGGCAGGAAAGCTCGTATAATCTCAATGGGCCACGGCCCAGGTATGAAGTGTAGCTGGTTTGTGCCCGTGCCAGCTTGGAACTTGATTGTTTGCCTGACTGGTTGAGGTGGCTTTGGCCCTTGGCTTAGATCTCATCTGCTTCTGGGTGCAGGAGGAGAAAGTCCAATTAATGGAAAGCACACTGCCCCTGAGCCACAGCCTCTGAAGTCCAGACCGTACCCAAAGGTAAGCAGAGGGCAGAGCTGTGGGTGCCTTCCATTCTAGCCTGGGAAAAGCTGAGCAGTGGGAGCAGCAGCGTCCCTGGGAGAGAATTCCAGAATTCCAGATGCCTCAGGCCTTCGCTTTGTGGATCTGAACTTTTTATTTGAGCAGAGCTGTTCTGCTGCTCCTTTTAGTCTGATTAAAACACTAAAGATGCGTTGCTTTTTTGTAAAATTACTGAGCTTATTTGGTGAATGAGTGTCAAAATTTAATAATTGACAAAGCCATAATGATTGGTGGTAGCACTCAGCGTTCATTTTTGGGGTGTTGGTATTATTGATTGAACTTAGGGCCTTTGCAGGCTAGGGAAGGGCCCTACCACCCTAGGGCTCCACCATCACAAACTTTTATTTTTGCTGTGATTACACAGGTAGTTACAATCTGTGTGCAGCCTCCACAGCACTCCCTTATGACCAACTGTCTCCCAAACGAACATAAAAAATAGAGCAAAGTGGTCAATTTCACATGAGATTGTGTGTGTGTGTGTGTGTGTGTGTGTCCATAGGAAATGATAAAGGAAGAGTATCCTTTCAGTTAAAGAGTCACGAGTGAGAGAACTAAACCCAGAGGTGACGCTATTTACAATTTTCTCTATTTGGAGGCTTTTTTTTTTTTTCTTAACTAATTTTTTTTTTTTTTTTTTTATGGCCGGCTCAGCCTGTCCTGGGGGCGGGGCTGGCGCAGCATATGGTGCTGGGGATCGAACCTCGGTCCCTGCTGCCGCCTAAGCTTTCCTAAGCAGGTGCTTTAAACCACAGAGCCATCCCACCAGCCCCATATTTGGAGGCATTTTGGTTGAGATGCTCACAATCCTTACATTTTATCTTTTAGCGCATACTAAGTACATCTAGCATTTGCTAGTTAGTCCATCAATGTTGGTGAACACGTAAGTACCAGTTTTCTAAACAAATACTTGATGAAAGCGCTTTCTGTGGAATAAATACCGAATTAAAAGGCAAGAGGCAGGCTGGTAGGCCACTTGCCTGGCATGCACAAGGCTCTGGGTTCAATTCCAAAGACAGACAGACAGAAGACACAGAGAGACAGAAATAGAGACAGAGACAGACAGACAGAGAGACAAAGAGACAGAGAGAGAGGGGGGGTTCTAATTCTAAATTTTGGTCTCCAAAAACTGGATCCTTAGCAAGGTCCTTAATGTCTCTAGCCTCCGTTTCCTCATTGGACTGGTAATCTGTAAGGCCCCAACTCCAAAATGTGCTAATGTTTCAAGTTTTTTTTTGTAACTGAGACCCTCTGTCTGGAGACAGTGAAGATAACATCCTGAACTCAGGTGTGTGATGTCAGCAGATTGGCCAGGCACCTCCACCAGTGACGAGTGACGTGAGAAAACTTCCTAATTATGGTAATAGTTAATAAGGTGGCACTGAATGAAGCCCATGAAATAATACTGGTTGCCTCAGCAGCCTGACAGGATTGACGGGATTACCTGTTCCTTGCCTGGCCCCAGCTACCTGTCTTCCATTCCGCTTCCATAGAAATAATGTGCAGAAGTGAAACTGCTTTGCTGAAATGAGTGTTTAGAGGAAAAACTATGCAAACCATATGTTACTGAAGAGAAGTGAATTTCACGCTTCCTAATCTTTGGCACTGAGCTCTGCTGTCACCTGCAGTGAGAAACCAGCCACGCAGAATTTCCAACTGAACCCAATTAGAAACAGAAAATACCACACTGAGCGGTGCTTCTCCAGCTCCCTGGCAAATGGGACCTTTCTGTCACTTGTCAGTACATACACACGCTGGCCATAACTCAGACTCGGGAACAAACTTGCCTTTCAGAAGTGTCTGCCAACCCCAACCCCAGGGTGGGGAATGAAAACACCAGCCCTTGTTGGCAACGAAGTCTGGGTGGCGTTTTGCAAAAGAAAAACCTTCAAAAGTAATTTTCCATGATGAGGCTGCAGAGATAAACATTTGCTATCCCCTGGCTTTTGAGTTTCGGGAAATGAGCAGGCAGTGGCGAGAGCTGCAGAGCTTCGTCCGTGTTACAGATGTTGGCACCTTTTCATTTCTTCCAGTGGCCTCTGACAGAATCCGAGGGACCAGGCCATCCTGAGTCACCATGGGCAACGAGAACAGCACCTCGGACCACCAGGTGGGTATCAGGCAGCCCCACCCTGGAACGACGCAGACGCAGTTCTCTTACACTGTCCACTACACCTTTTTCTCCCTGGTATCTTGTCTCTGCACGGAGAGGAGCAAGTGCAGACTGAGCTTAATGCCAGATGCCGGCAGGCACGTAGGCTGGTGTTTTGGGGTTGCCTTTTCTGAATTCTTTTTGGATTTTTCTGTTTTCGTAAGCTGAGAGCACTAATTATTCTTTTTATTTTGTCCTTTTAAAATCGGTTTAACTACAACCTGGCACATTTTCTCCACTTACCAACTTTAACAGAGTCAGCAAGAAAAGCTAAAATATGAATTTGTTCTCCATATTCCTCCCCTACATAAAATTCAGACCATGAAAAATGATTTTTTTTTTTTTTTTTTTTTTTTTTTTTTTTTTTTTTTTTTTTTTTTTTTTTTTGGTGGGACTGGGGTTCAAACTCATGACCTTGCACTTGCTAGACAGGCACTTGTGCCACAGAGCTATCTCCCCAGCCCCCCAAAATGATTTTCAATGTCATCTGTGTTGAGAGATTATATCTAAAGTTGGGCACAATTTTTAGAGTTGAGGAGTGGACTTGAATCGCTTCTTTGTGCATAAGGCCAGGATGATAGAATAGATTGAAATTCTGTCAGTACCCACTTTAAGTTTGCTACCAATAGCAGAAGGACTTGGTGACAAACACCAAGGAGATGCTTTCCCCTTTATTTCACAGACTGGAAAATTTGGACTTATGATGTTGGGGTCCTTGAATATGGAAATTGGACCTGAAAGCCAATTCAAGTGGCTTTCCCCTGTGACAAGTGATTTTCCCTTTGGCCCTTCTGCCCTGGAATCTTCTTTTCTCAAGCAGCAAAATAGAAATTGTTGAGTGCTGGGTGTGGTGGTGCACGCCTATAATCCGAGCACTCAGGAGGCTGAGGCAGGAGGATCAATGTGAGTTCGAAACCAGCCTGGGCTACAAAAGGGAGCTCAAAGCCAGCCTGAACTGCATAGTGAGACCCTTTCTCGAAAAGAAAAACCCAACAAACAAACAAGCAATGAAATTGTTGGGAAAAAAAAAAAAAAAAAAGGCAAACTATGGAGATTTTAGAGGCAACCAAAAAGTAGTGATCATGGGTGCAAGACAGTAGAGAGGAGGAGGACCCCATAGTCAGCGGGAGGCTGATGACCCCATGGTACAGGATTTCCCATTTCCTGAAAAGAAGAGAAAAATCTATATTTTCCTACAAAACCTGAAATATTTTTTTTTAGTTTTATTATTTTATTTATTATTTTTATTCTTGTTTCAGAACCTTTGTTTGTTTATTCACTCATTTTTATGGCCGGCTCAGCCCGCCCCGAGGACAGGGCTGGCACAGCATGTGGTGCCGGGGATCGAACTGCGGTCCCTGAAGCCGCCCAAGCTTCCCCAAGCAGGCGCTTTAGACCACTGAGCCATCCCGCTGGGCCCCCTGAAATATTTTTTTAAAAATAAACTTTTGAAGGGCCGGCCAAATAGCTCAGTGGACCAAAGTGCCTGCCTGGTGCAGGAACCAGGGTTCGATCCCTGGCGCCACCTGCTGTGCCAGCCCCACCCCCAGGGCAGGCTGAGCGGGCCATAAATAAATAAATAAATAAAGTTTTAAAAGTAATGGTAGATTATGTGCGGTTTAAGGAAATAACGCAGAAATGACATGTACCTTTTACCTAGTTTTCCTGACTCTCAAAACTATCCCATAGTATCAGCACTTGATCTTAGCCAAAAAGGCCGAGAAACTTTTTTTTTTTTTTTTTTTTTTTGTAGTATCAGGAATCAAACTTGGGATCTTGTGCTTTCTAGGCAGATGCTTATGCCTGTGAGCTACATCCTCAGCCCCCTACCCCCCACGGCATTGAACAGTCAAGGTTATAGAACGTTTGCGTCAGCGGCGAGGTGCCTGGTCTCATCTCTCTTCTCTTGCACTCCTTGTCCTCGCCTCAGCCAACTCTGTTATCTGCTCTGTTTCTGTAATGCTGTCCTTTCAGTAACAGAAAAAATAGAATAAGGGCGCAACCTCTTAGGGTTAGGGTTTGCTCCCTCAGCGTAACTCCCTCAAGACCCACACAAGTTGTTGTATGCATCTGTAGTGTACTCTTTTAATTGCTGAATAGTATTCCACAGCATGAAGGTTCCATAGAGTTCATGGCATCACACACCCATTCAAGTACACTTGGGCTGTCTCTAGTTTTTGGCTATACTGTGAATGCTTTTGCAATTTCTTTGTGTGTATGTGTGTTTCTATGTGTGTGTGTGTGTGTGTGTGTGTGTGTGTGTGTGTGTGTTACTGAGGAGGATTGGCCTCAGGACCTTTGAATTGAGCTACATCCCTGGCCCCTGTTATATTTTATATTTTGAGACCAGGTCTCAATAAATTCCTGAGGGACAAAAACAAAACAAACAACAGCAACAACAACAACAAAAAACTCAGTAAGTTACCGCATTTCCCAAGCTTGGCTTGAATTTATAGTCCTGCTTCAATTTTCTGCAGTGCTAGGAATACAGGCATGTGCTGTCATGCCTACTTTTTATTATTTTTTTTTCTTGTTTCAGAACTTTTGTTTGTTTATTTACTTATTTTTATGCTGGCTCAGCCTGCCCTGAGGGCAGGGCTGGTGCAGCAAGTGGTGCTGGGGATTGAACCGCAGTCCCTGCAGCTGTCTAAGCTTTCCTAAGCAGGTGCTTTAGACCACTGAGCCATCCTGCCGGGCCCCACAAGTTTTTAATTTTGAAGAGGTAAAAATTTACTTTTCATGGCTAATGCTTTGGACATGAAGTCTAAGAACTCTTTGCCTATCCCCACATCCTAAAATTTTTCTTCTAAAACTTTAAAAACTTTCCACTTTATAGTTAAGCCCATGATTTATTTTGAGTTGACTTTTATACAGGGTATGAGATTTAGATTTAGGTTCATTTTTTGTCTTTGAAATACTTATTTTCAGGGCTGGTGAGATAGCACAGTAGAATAAGCGCAGGGCCAGAGTTTAATCCCCAGGTCCTAAAAAAAAAAAAAAGGGCGAACTAAAATCCTCATTTTCTTTTTCTATTATGGCCGGCTCAGCCTGCCCTGGGGGTGGGACTGGCACAACATGTGATGCTAGGGTTCAAACCTTGGTCCCTGTGGTTGCCTAAGCTGTCCTAAGCAGGTGCTTTAGACTGCTGAGCCATCTCACAGGCCCCAAAAATCCTTGTTTTCTGAGAGTACTTTTAGGTTTATAAAAAATGGAGAGGAAGGTACAGTTTTTCCTTGTATGCCCCTCAAATATGCAAAAGTTCCTCCTACTGGACACCCTTAACTTCAGTAGCACATTTGTCACCAGTGGTGGATGTATATGGTTGTATTTTATTACTCAAATTCCACACATTTATGTGAAGCTTCACTTTTTTTTTTCTTGTTTCAGAACTTTTGTTTGTTTCTTTATTTATTTTTATGGCCAGCTCAGCCTGCCCTGAGGGCAGGGCTGGCGCAGCATGTGGTGCCGGGGATCGAACCGCGGTCCCTGCAGCCGCCCAAGCTTTCCTAAGCAGGCGCTTTAGACCACTGAGCCATCCTGCCGGGCCCCTGAAGCTTCACTTTTGATGATGTACATTCTTTTATTTTTTTATTGTTTTAATTTTTTGGCAGTGCCAGGGATTGAACTCAGGACCTTCTGCTTGCCAGGCAAACACTTATTCCACTGAGCTATCTTCCCGGTACTGTACATTATTTTATAATGCTGTGCACCTGCCATTACAGTATTACACAGGATTCAGAATCCTCTTTCTCCACCTTTCTTTTTTTTTTGTCTTTTTGAGACAGGGTCTCGCTATGCAGTTCAGGCTGGCCTTGAGCTCACTTTTGTAGCCCAGGCTGGTCTCGAACCCACACCAATCCTCCTGCCTCAGCCTCCCGAGTGCTGGGATTACAGGCATGTGCCACCATGCCCGGCACCTCCTGGCAGCCATGGCTCTTTTCCTTGTCTCCATGTTCTTACCTTTTCCAGAAGGTCATATAGTTAGAATTGTATATATAGACCTTTGAAGGTTGAGGGCTTTCATTTAGCGATTTAAGATTCCCCTGTGTATGTTCAGGGCTTGATCACTCTCATCTTTTTATCCCAGAATCACACTTATTTGTCTGGATGCACCACAGCTAACTTCTACTACTGAACACTTTGGTTGCTTCCGATGTCTAAATAGGACTTGGCATAAAATTCCATGTGAAGGCTTCTGAAGATACATGCGTGCTAACAATGCCTTTGGGTAGACACCGAGGAGCGTGATTGCTAAATCACTTGATAAGGGTGCATTTAGTTGCCATACTACTGCCAAAGTAGCTTTACTATTTTGCATTCCCACCACCGACGAATGAGAATTCTTCTTCCCAGCTCTTGGGAGGCTGTAAACAGGCGGATCCTCACAAGTCCTATCTAGTAGTGAGACCCTGAACACCCTGTAGACCCTTCCCTAAAATACAAACACAGAAACAAAGGCAACAGAATTCTTTTTCTTCCACATGTTCACCATCAGGTAGTGTTGCCACCTTATGGGTTTTGGTCATTTTCCATAGATTTTTAGAGATACCTCATTATTGCTCTGCAGTTCAGCACTAGCCTTAAGCTTACTTTGTAACCAACGCAGATCATGAACTCACAATGATCCTCCTGCCTCAGTCTCCCAAGTGCTGGGGGTACAGGCGTGCACTACCACACCTGGCTTCTTGCTGCTGAGTTTTAAAAGATTTTTGGATATTTTGGCTGGTGGTCCTCCTTTAGGTACCTCTTTTGCAAAATTTTTTTTCCTAGTCTGTGGCTTATATTTTCATTCTTTTAAGCTTGAGGTTCACTTGTTGGTATTTGTTGATATTTGATCACTAATTTCTATCTGTTTAGCTCTATTTGTTGGAAAGAGAATTCCTCCATTGAACTGCTTTTGCTATTTTTTTTTTTTTTTTTTTTTTGGTGGGATCGGGGTTCAAACTCACGGCCTTGCACTTGCCAGTCAACTACTTGTGCCACGGAGCTATCTCCCCGGCCCCTGCTTTTGCTCTTTTGTGAAAAATTAAGTGGTCATATTTGTGTGGCCTTATTTCTGGGTTTTCTGTTCTACTCTACGGGATGTCTTCATTACTACCGCTGTATAATACATCCTGAAGTCAGGTGAAGGTTCTCCCTCCTTCCCTCCCGCCCTACCTACTGCTCTCCCTCCCACCCACCCTCTGTCCCTCCTGCCCTCACTCCCTGTGAAAAAGTTTCCGTGGCAGTAAAGAATTACTAAGAATAAAACATAACATAGGGGCTAGGGAGATAGCTCTGTGGCGCAAGTGCCTGCTTGGCAAGTGCAAGGTCATGTGTTTGAACCCCAATCCTGCCAAAAAAACAAAAACAAAGCAAAACAAAAAACGTATAAATACTGGAATGGCAAATATATGACCAGAACTTGTAATAGTTTGGAGATAGGATATCACATAAAGTTCTAGTATGTCGTGGACCACAAACAGAGTCTGTGACATTTACTGGTGGCCAGGTGTCACTTGTGGGACTGACCTACTGCTTTTTCCTTGATATCCACCCTGTAGACCCAGATAGAATCATGACCCATAGGGTGCAGGAAAAGTCCATTTATAGAGTATGCTGATGGACATATTCTGCTGCTGTATACAAAACAATAATTGAAAGACTGCTATTGTATATCTCTTTTAGTCCTGTGTTTAATTGTTTGCCATATTTGCTGGGTTCTTTCCATTCTCCTTCATGAAGTTGTGGTCATTGTGATCCCTCTAGAATATCTTTTAGTAAACTGGCTTTGTCATTGTCAGATTCTTTAGTTGTTCTTTGACATGAAAGAATTTCACTTCTCCATTATAGTTGAAAGAGAGTTTTACAGGCTATATCAGTCTGGGTTGGAATTTGTTTTTTTGCAAGACTTGTAGTACTTTGCTTCATGCTCTTCTTGACTTGATGGTTTGTGAAGAGAAATCTGCCATTATTCTGATGAGATTTCCTTCTTATCTTATTCTTTTGTTGTTGTTGTTGTTATGAACTGCTTAGCCTGCCTTGGGGGTGGGGCTGGTATAGCATGTGGTGCTGAGGATCGAACTTTGGTCGGTGTGGTTGCCTAAGGTTGCCTAAGCAGGCACTTCAGATCACTGAGCCATCTCGCTGGCCGGGTTTTATTTATTTATTTTCAGTTATATTTTTATTTTTTGCGGAACTAGGGATTGAACTCAGGACCTTACACTTGCCAGGCAGGAACTTGTGCGCTTGAGCTATCTCCCCAGCCGTCTAGCAGCTTTTAGTATACTGTTCTTGTGCTGAATTTCTGAGATCTTGATAACTACATGTCTGGGTGTGGTTTTACTTGGGTTTATGTTATTTGGAGTTCTATACACTTCAGTTCCCTAAATGTCAAATTGTTTCCCCATATTTGAGAAGTTTTCTGCTGTTACCTCTGCCCATATTCTTTTTATGTCGTTTGTGTTGACTCCTTTCTCACTGATCCCTATTAGTCTCAAGTTGTTCATCTTTGCATTGTCTTGTGGATGTTCAATTATTTTTTCCTGCATCTCATTTTTATTTATATTTATTTATTTATTTATTTGTCTTTTTGAGACAGGGTCTCACTATGCAGTTCAGGCTGGCCTTGAACTCACTTTTGTAGCCCAGGCTGGTCTCAAAGTCACACTGATCCTCCTGCCTCAGACTCCCAAGTGTTGGGATTACAGGTGTGTGCCACCAAGTCTGCCTTAGTTGTTTTTAAGAGATCTTTTCTTACCTTTTCACTAGCTACAATGGTGTTTTTAAGGTTTGAAAGTCTATTTTCATTTTAATTAAAAAGGTTTTGCCAGCATGTGATTGAGTTTTAATTTCCTGTATAGCACTTTCAATCTGCTTCATGCATTCTATTACTTTCCTGTATTGCTAATTCAAGGATTCCATCATTTTTATATTGTCTTTTTTTTATCATCAGTGTCTTCTTTCATTATAGTTATCATTTCTCTTTTTACTTTAGAAATTATTTCTGTTCTGATTTCCTCTATGTCTTTCTGCAGTTTTTTCTTTACTTCAGATGCTATTATCTCAGAGATTTCAGGTGTGTGATTTCCAATTTCTTCTATGCTGTTGTCCCCTGCATTTGTGCTGGGTGGTTTCAGGGCCTGAGAGCACATTTTGCTCCTTCTCTTTTGTCATTTTTTTTTTTTTTTTTTTTTTTTTTTTTTTTTTTTTTTTTTTTTTTTTTTTTTTTTTTTTTTTTTTTTTTTTTTTTTTTTTTTTTTTTTTTTTTTTTTTTTTTTTTTTTTT
>PVJA010055462.1:0-11168 GCA_004027025.1 Myocastor coypus | reverse complement strand
TTCTTTGTTTTTTCTATGCAACATTAATAGGGAGGTGGGTCATGCCCACACACTGCACTCTATAGAATGATTGTGAGGACAATATGCAATATGTCAACTTTCAAAGAAAAGAAGGGGGAAAACAAAAGTAATGTGGATTTAGAAAGGTTAATGTTTAATTGTTTGATCAATCTTATATACCTATATGTATTAATGTAAACTGATCTCATGATGAAAATATGTAATATAACCATTGTTAAATTTAAACAATAAAAAAATTGGAAAAAAAAAAAAGAAGTTTACTTCTGTGCCACCCCCACCCCCTCCGTGCCAGGGATTGAACTCGGGACCTTGCACTTGCCCGGCAAGTCTTTATTCTCCTGTTATCTCCCCGGCCCTGTGTGCTAAATTGAAGTGGTGTTTCGTCTTTTAACTTTTGTGGTTTGTCCCCTTGAAGGTTACATAAGCCACCTAAGCACCTTGCTGTGACCTTGTGCTCCGAGCAATATGGAGGGCGGGAAGCTTTCCCTCCTCCTCCTTTACCTTCGTGGTGAGATCAGAGCAGAATTCTCCCCACTTCAGCCAGGCATTGGCAAAGGAGACTCGAGGACAGCTGAGGACAGACTGGCTATGCTGAGTGGAGGCGTACAGGTGCAGACTCGAGTGGCGCAGGTAAGGGACTGGAGGAATTTGAAGCAGCACCAGTGTGGCCTTTGAAGCCTCCTCTGGTTTCACAGGGTGCAGGAGAGTAAACTGGCCATGTGTTCCCTGCCTTTCCTCCTGCCACTGGCTTAGCCTGTCTCCCTCAGCATTTCAAGGAGCTGAAATGGAGGAGCAAAGATACCGGCTGAGCTGGAAGTGTAAGCCCTGCTGTACCCACCTGCGGGAGCGGCAGTTGCGTCACTCAGTGGTGTGGGATAGCCCTTCTAGGTCACCCATGCGTAGACATACGGTCTGCCTGGGCGTGCCTTTCACAAATGTTTAGTTATGTTTACCCAAAAAGTTAAAGTACATAATTTTCAAAAATCTGGAGTAAAATAAACATTTTTTCAGTATTTTGATGGGTTAAGTAAGGGGCAGTGGCCTTATACTCTTACGTTAAGCTTTAACATAAGCAAGTGCATGTGCACGCAGCAAAGGAATACCTTAGCATTGCTACTTGTAGAAGCTGTAACAGTATGTCTTATGTAGGGTTCCAACTTTCTGAGAATTTCAGTGAGTATCATTTTTTAATTTATATTAAATGACTTAATGATGTGTCAAATAAAAGGACTGATTAAGACTCTGAACCTCCCTAGCTTTGGCTTTTGAGTAGCACAGGCAATGTGAGTTTAGCATAAAAACCTGCACTTTTAACAGAACCCGTCAATTTTATTTTGTTTATTTTTTTGTCTTTTTGAGACGGGGTCTCGTGATGCAGTTCAGGCTGGCCTTACACTCACTTTTGTAACCCAGGCTGGTCTCCAACTCACACTCATCCTGCCTCAGCTTCCCAAGTGCTGGGATTATAGGCATGTGCTACCATGCCCAGAGAACTGGTCAGTTTTAAACTATAAAAGGAATGATAGTTTCAGTTCTCAAACATAAATACTATAGACATTTAGATGTACCTGAGTATTTTAAATTTGCATTTAAAAGTTGGTGAAACAATCTACAGAATTCACTCTTTGGAGGAAATCTACACTGCCAAAGAAACTCAAAAGTTTAGATTATTGGGGCTGGGGAGATAGCTCTGTGGCACAAATGACTGCCTGCCAAGTACAAGTTCATGAGTTTGAAACCCCCCTCCCGCAAATAAATAAATAAATAAATAAATAAATAAATAAATAAATAAAAATATCCTGATTGATTGAAAAAAAAAGGTTAGCTTATTACTAGCTTAGCAGGAACATAAATCTATCAGGTCTCAGGTTCTGGGGTACATTGAAGAGCCTGGTACAGGTTTTTTTTGGTACTGAGAATCAAACTCACAACCTTGAACTTACCAGGCAGGCACTTAAGCCACTGAGCTACAGCCCTGGCCCTGGTACTGGTTTGATAATTGGCTTTCCATTTCCATTTGCTACTTCCTCAAATGAGAACTGAACAAATGAGTGGAAAGTACTAATTTTTAGGTGCTCATTTTTCATAATGTGACAGGTTAGACTGCTTCCATATACTAAGAGACTACATTTTTTTATTCTGGAAATTTATTTAAGATCATATAAAATTAATGGACCACTGAAGGAGACAGACCTTTTGTTACTGGCAGTGACATTTATTAATGTCTTAATTTTATAAAATACCATGAGAACATTTTGATAAGGTTTTGTATTTTACTGGAAGAATACAAGTGCAACATTAGTGGGGTGCAGGAAACAGTCTGAAAGAAGTAAAAATACCTTCTAGAAGTGACAAAAGTATTTCCAGAGCAAATTTAATAAATACAGGGCTTAAAATAGTATTATACCACTAAGCTCAAGTGAGTCAGACAACATTTTAGGCCAGGGAAAAGATGTAAAAAAATGTAGTAATCTGCAGCCACTGTTTGGGGTGAGCTGTAAGGGGTTTTCTTCACATAGTTTGGTTTTTGTGACAGACCAGAGAAAATGAGGGAGTAATTATTGTGCAGGGATACAAGGACGCTTTGTGTGTGTGTGTGTGTGTGTGTGTGTGAGAATGTGTGTGTTTTGGTGGGATAGGGGTTCAAACTCACGACCTTACACTTACCAGGCAGGCACTTGTGCCATGGAGCTATCTCCCCAGCCCCTATGCAGGGATGATTCTTAATACATTTTAAAAACTTATAAGAATGTCAGTTTAGGGCCAGCAAGATAGCTGAGCTGTCTAAAGCAGCTGGTTAGGCAAGCTTAGGCAACTGCAAGGACCGAAGTTCAATCCCTGGCACCACATGCTATGCCAGCCCCACCCCCAGGTCAGGCTGAGCTGGCCATAACATAAATAAGTAAAGTTTAAAAAAATATGGTCAGTTTAGACCATATTAGATTTTTACAGTTCTATACTAAAGATAATTAATTTCTAGTAGCATTATTATATATTGCTCAATATAGTCAAATTTTATTATTTTTTAATATAGACAAATTCTAAGCAAGAGATTGAAAATGACAAATATAAAAATATCTGTCACTACCTTACACTTAAAAACCTCATACAACTAAACCTTACTCAAAAGCCTGATTAGCATAGCTGGGCATGGTGGCACACGCCTACAATACCAGTACTGGGGAGACTGGAGGATCACCAAGTTCGAGGCTAGCCTGGGCTATTGAACAAGACTCTTGTCTCCAAAAGAAATCTCCAGTTGGGGCTGATACAGTTTTGCTTTTGTGTGTGTTCTTAAGTCATTTTTACATTGAAATATAAAATATGTAGATTTTTATCTGTAAGTTCTAAAATGTGACTCTTAAGAGTGTTATCCTGGTATGTATTGCTGTAACAGAATGACTGAAACCATATCTTACAGTTGTGGAGGTGGGTCGAGGTGCTCCAAGTTGAGAAATTTTGCTGCTTGGTCCTTCCTTGGCAGAAGGCGAGCATGCATGCGTGCGTGCATCTCTCCAGAGATGTCATAATATCGACCCATAGAGGGCTCTGCCCACATAAGCGCTCCATTGCCCAGTCTTAACACAGTAGAAAGTTCCCAGCAGATGAACCTGGCATGCAGTCAAGCTGAACCATTAAATACTTTCTCTGAAGTCATTTCAGTGTTTTATTTGTACTCAATAAAGGAAAATAAGATTGACAATGGAGCTCTTTAGTTCAGATGAAAACTTATACTGCCACAAACCAGAACTCTGCTGTACACTTCTGTGTTTTATTAGCTGGTTTAAAGAAAAGCAACCCAAAAGCCATCCACAGTAAATTTAGCAAAGCATAGTTAAAAAATATCTTGGGGGCCCGGCAGGATGGCTCAGTGGTCTAAAGCGCCTGCTTGGGAAAGCTTGGGCGGCTGCAGGGACCGCGGTTCAATCCCCGGCACCACATGCTGCGCCAGCCCTGTCCTCGGGGTGGGCTGAGCCAGCCATAAAAATTAGTGAATAAACAAGCAAAGGTTCTGAAACAAGAAAAAAAAAATAAAATAAAATAAAAATTATTTAAAAAAAATAAATAAATAAAAATAAAAAATATCTGTAAGGCAAGTTTATTTAAGACAAAACCAATAAACATGAAAATTTGGAGAAAAATTAAATGAAATGTATTTCAGAAAAGTTGCTCTATAATTCAAGAAATACACGGGAATTATAACTTCAAAATAGCAGAATATTTGTTTAATGTTTTCTAGTTAAAAAAGCAACTTTATGTGCTGTTGTTGAAAGATAATATAAAAATGTCTAATCATAAAAGCTTGTACATTTAATGAGCAAAAGCTTGAACGGTGGCATATATGTAAAATGAATATATTATAGTCTATTTTTGCCATGAAAATAAACATGAAAAGAAAGATGCTTGTGTGTGCATATAGTATAATTAAATCGCCTCTTTGACATTAGGAACCTTTTATAATTAAATTAGTCCTTTTTCTGCATGCTGTTACTAAATGTGCTGTGTTTTCATGGCGCCAACCTGCCATCACACATCTACCCAGTAATTAATCATTCGACAGTTAGTATGTGTCTTGTCAAAATAGCCAGCTTTGGTAAGCAGGATATTTCTGGACCAATTAGCATGGTTGAAGAGTGAGCGTTAGTTGGTGGAGTTCCCAGCTATAATCCCTTACAGTAGGTCATGGAGCTCCTGCTGTTATCCTGGTGGGAGAGCTCACTGCTGCTCATTGATAATATGACATGTAGAGCATGTATATGGACCAACAGTAGCAGTTGGAGTCTTGTTAAAAATGTGAATTCCAAGGGGCCAGCTAAATAGCTCCATGGCAAGTGCAAGTCATGAGTTCGAACCCTGATCCCACTAAACAAAACAAAACAAAAAAAACTGTGTGGTGGATCTAAAATTCTGAACTGGAAACCAGGGCAATTTGCCTTCAGTTCTTCCCAGAATTCTGATGCATGTCTGTTTGAGAATCATTATTTTAGTAATCAAAAAGCCATAAATGTTCAACATGAATCCAAATTTCAGATCATTATGTGGCTAGAGTACAACTGATAGACTCTGAAGTTTATTTAGGCAGTTTTGTTATTAGCTCACTGGTATTTATCATTGTGGGATGAATAATGGCTCCCCATAGATAACTGCACCCTAATCCCCTGAAGCTGTGCTATAATTACATGGTAAGAGAGACTTTTCAGCTGATTAAATCAAGGATTTTTTGTTTTGTTTTTTGTTTTTTGTCATTTTGAGACAGGGTCTCACTATGCCAGCAGTTCTCAACCTGTGGGTTGTGACCCTGGCAGGAGTTGAACCACCAAAACATAGGGGTCGCCTAAAGCCATCGCAAAATACATATTTAAACCTATGCTATGCCATGGTGAAATGTTATTTATTGGAATTAGTCATAAATATTTCTCAACATATAATTAAATATTGTTTTTGTGATTAATCACCATGTTTAAATTGTTTGATTTGTAGCAATGCGAATACATAATGCGTATCAGGTATTTACATTCTGAATCATAACTGTAGCAAAATTACAGTTGTGAAGTAGCCACCAAAATTATTTTTTGGTTTGGGGTCCCGCAATATGAGGAACTGTATTGCAGAGTCACGGCATTACAAAGGTTGAGAACCACTGCGCTATGCAGTTCAGGCTGGCCTTGAGCTCACTTTTGTAGCCCAAGCTGGTCTAGAACTCACAGGGATCCTCCTACCTCAGCCTCCCAAGTGCTGGGATTATAGATAGGCATGTTCCATCACACCCAGATAAATCAAGGAATTTTAAATGGACAGACATACCTGGGTTATCCAGGTGAGTGCAAAGTGGTAACAAAGACCTTTATAAGGAAGATATATTTGAAGATCCCACTGGACTGGAACATGAAGGAACTCACAAACAAGGGGCTATCAGTGGCTTTTGGAAGCTGGAAAATTAGAGCCTCCAGGAGGAGTGGAACCATGGCAAGTCCTTGATTGCAGAACTTGGAGTTTCAAAACTTGGTGGTAGCATGAGCAGCCGTAGGAAACCATTACAACTTAGTCTCCCTTAGGGCCAGGGAGATAGCTCAGTGGCTTAAGCACCTGCCTGGCAAGCACAGGGTCCTGAGTTTGATCCCCAGTACAAAAACAACAATAACAAAAAACAGTTGTTGTCTCCCTTTGAGGAGGAATATGAAGGTTAATTCACTCAATTTGAGAGTTCCAAAAAAAATAGTTGAGAAACACTCATTGACTGCTGGGTATGTCTGTATCAAAATTTGAATGTGAGAATTTCCAAGACAAGGCTGGCCATGGAGCAAGACTTTCTTTACCCCGAATCAAGCTCTTTCTCCTGGGCTTTGAACATGCGGAGCTGTTTCTTTTGGACATAGCAGTGGTTATCACTTCTTGGCCTTTGGGCCAAGATCAGGTGTGGCTATAAGGACCATCGCTCTTTGCACCTGGCTACTGTGAAAAGGCCAAGGGAAGGCAGCTTTTTAGGGTGCCGACTTCCACCTCGAGTGTGAAGCAGCTTCACAGGTGCTTTCCAGTACTATCCTAGTACATGAGAGTTTGTGTTTCTGTTTCTAGACAAAATTATTTCCTTTTTAAATTCTACATACCACAAGAAATATGTTAAAACTAACTTTGGTATCTTAAATGGAAAAGAAAGTTTTGCATCATCTAGCCCAAGCTCTTTAAATGAAGGCTCATGATAAAGAATTTACTGGCAATCACATGGTTAATCTGTTCACCTGCTGATTATAGTCTTACACCATAAAACCTGCACTGGTCTTTACTGATTGGCCCGAGTTAAAATGTCTTTTTTTTTAAAATCTTCTTTTATTTATTTATTTATTTATTTATTTATTTATTTATTTAATTTATTTGCTTTTTGAGACAGGGTCTCACTGTGAAGTTCAGGCTGGCCTTGAGCTCACTTTTGTAGCCCAGGCTGGTCTCGAACTCACAACGATCCTCCTGCCTCAGCCTCCCAAGTGCTGGGATTACGGGCGTGAGCCACCACACCCGGCTCTTCTTTTAAAAATATATTTAGTACAGGGTCTCACTACACAGATAGGACTCCTAGTGATCTTCCTGTTTTCAAGCTCCCAAGTGCTGGTATTACAGGTGTGTGCCACTGTGTCCAGTCTCAATTACCATCTCAGTGCACCCCAGGGATGGGGCCAGCCTGGCATGCCAGGGACTGAACCCCGGCCACTGTGTTCTGCCTAAGCAGGCACTTTAGTCCGCTGAACTATCTGGTTGGCCCTTTATCTTTTTTTTTTTAATGATTTTTAAAAAGTCTTCTAAAGGAAGATGTCTTTATTTATTTATTTACTTACTTAGTTACTTATGTGGAACACGGGATTGAACTCAGGTCCTTGCATGTGCCAGGCAAGTGCTTGTTCTACTGAGTTATCTCCCCAGCTCCTAAGATGTCATTTTATACCATTTAAAATGTGAGCAAATGGAGGCGCACAAGTGCCTGCCTGGCAAGTACAAAGTCCTGAGTTTGATCTCTGGTTCTGAAAAAAAAAAAAAAAAGTGCCAGTGAGATAGCTCAGCAGTCTAAAGCACCTGCTTAGGCAAGCTTAGGGCAACTGCAGGGATTTCAGTTCCATTCCTGGCACCACATGCTGTGCCAGCCCCACCCCTAAGAAGGCTAATAATATTAAAAATAGTATTAAAGGGCAGGCTATAATATTAAAAATAAAATAAAATGTTAGTAAATGAATAAATCTTTCTGTAATTTAGCAATTCATAGAATTCTTTTCTAGAAATGTCATGCTGTGAGTGTTCAGAAAGAAATCAGCATGCTGTTTCTCTGGTGACTTTGTACATAAACTTCCCCTTAAGCTCCGTCTGCCCCAGTAAGAGAATGGACTCACTGTCCAGCAGACAAGGAGAGAAAGAAGTCCTCTTCTCTGGAAAAGCTTTGTCTGGAGCAGAGATGAACTGGCTACACAAACAGTACTGTTGTTCATGCTGTATGTAGGACAGCTTGCAGCCTCCAGCCCCCAGAGGTGGGTGGCAAAGGACACATGCTGTGGCAGTCAGTCAGGGTTTCAAGGTGGTGTCCCATTCAACTTGGGCTATAAGTGAAGGCGCCAAGGCACTGCAAAGAAGTGACATTTTGAGCAAACGCCAGGTGCAGAGGCATCAGGAGGGAAGACCTCTGTGTGTTTAGCCACGAGCAAGTAGGTGTGGCATTTAGGATGCCTGAGAGGATAGAAAGAGTGAGGAATGAAAAAGTGACTATGGGGGCCAGGGAAATAGCTCAGTAGAATAAGTACTTGCCTGGCAAGTACAGGGTCCAAGTTCAAGCCCTAGTACCTTAAAAAAAAAAAAAAAAAAAAAAAAAAAAAGACTAAAAGATGCCCAAGGCTAGGGAGATGCTGAGTGGTCTAAGCACCTGCCTGGCAAGTGCAAGGACCTGGGTTTGATCCCTGGCACCACATGATGTGCTGGCCACTGAAACTGGACTGGGTATGGTGGCAAACACCCGTAATCCCAGCGCTGGGAATGCTGAGACAGGAGGATCACTATGAGTCCTAGTTGCATGATGAGACTCTACACCAAATAAATACATAAAATCTTTGAAAAGTGCGAAGAGGCCAGGACTGTATGTTAGCAAGGAGTAACCCTAGGATGCTCCCTGCTCCCTGTAGGGAGATTTCACACATTTTTCCCCCCTGTATTTAGTACAGGGTCTCACTGTATAGATTGGATTCAGCAATTCTCCTGTTTTTAGCCTCCCAAAGTGCTGGGATTACAGGTGCATGCCACCCCATCCCCCAGGGGTGGGGCCAGCACCACACCCTGGGGATCCAACCCTGGCCACTGCATTCTGCCTAAGCAGGTGCTTTAGTCTGCTGAGCTATCAGGCCAGCCCTAGGTTTTACACTTATTAAAGGAAGGAAAAGCAGCATGTTCTGCAGAGCGTAGGCCAATTAAGGGTAGGAGAAGAAGTGTACTCTACAAGGTGAGAGGGGACCATGGTGTAAGAGCGAGCAGGGGGTGAGCAGTCCAGGGGTGCCTGCCTCTTGAATTTCCTGCTCCTTAAACTGACATCGGGCCTTGGCCACCCAGCTACCAGAATCCCACTTGAGTTGTCCGAGAACTGACTAGTACCTTCCAGTTGCAACTGGGGTTTTTGGTGCTTGTTCTGGCATGCCTGGTTGCCCAGCTGGTTTGTTACGCCCTGGTCTCCTGCCTCTCTTCCGAGAGACCTAAATCCTTGTAATTCATCTTGGGCTACTGAGAGTACAGAGGCCTTTGTTTTTGTATACTGCAGCTACTTCTGGCTGAAAGAAGCTATAGGCCCTAAATACTGGTGATCATATTTGCCCAACTACTGTAGAGTGCTGTGGCTCACCAGCAGGGCCCAAGAGAAAACCTGTCAGATGAGAGAATCGTTAGCACTTATATGGGAAGGATGGGGGCTGGCGGCCTGTTTGATGGGAGGAAAGTTTTGTTTTTGTTTTTTTAATGTATTTGGTACAGACTCTCACTATGCAGATCAGACTTGTCTTGATCTTCCTGTTTTCATCCTTCCCAGTGCTGGGATTACAGGTGCGTGCTACCACCTGTTGTGTAATGACAGCTGCATAACCTCTCTTTCAGTGGTGACCTTCTTGGACAAAGCTACTTTTATCAGTGAACCACACCTCTTCAGGGTCGTGGAGGGGCAGGTTACAGATGGATGTCCAGCTTGCTTGTGTAGGTCTTGTTAGGCATTTGTGAGGTGAGATTAAGGGTGATGCAAGTCTCTGTGGTAACCTTGGGGGTGTTTAGAAGCATGGCCTGGCAGTCCCGGCAGGTAAAGTTTGCTTTAGCACTTGCTGGAACTGGAGACTTGCCCCCAGTTTTATTAGTAAGTCTCTTTCTAATAAGAGAGTAAGATACTGCGGGACAATTAAAAACTCATGGTTGACCATTTGACCTTCGAAATGACAGATCAAAGAATAAAAAGCATTGCCCAGGGTTCTCCTAGAGTTCAACTGTGGTTACAGATCTACAGGAGGATTTTCCAAAGAAGGAAGTTAAAAGGGGAGCTGAAAAACTTGAAATTGCTTACTCTTGAAGGGGCACGCAGGGTTTCTCTCTGGACACAGAGGAGTGTGTGGGTAGTGGCACAGTACAGCGTCCCGGTCTCCTTCAGTCTTCTTCATTCAAGGCAGAGGCAAGGGTCTGGGCCAACCAAGGCCTTCTCTGGGAGCACAGTCAGTTGGTCTCCAGTGCTAAGTCAGACACCCCAGCTGCTATGCGGTTCGGAGCCCCAGCAGTACCTTGGTCTACTCGTGTGCCCACGTGTCCAGTTTTCTCGCAGCCTCCGTTGGTCTTGCGTTTCCTTGGATCTCTCAGACGTGCTTGAAGTAGTGCCAGTTGGGACAGCCTTGATTTTGGTCTCTTTCTCTTTTTTCAGCTCTTCTGTCCTAGCGCAGAGGAGAGTCTAAGCACAAACAAGGCCCCAAAAGAGAACTGTGAACAGAGTACTGGGGACAGCAGAAACTCGAGGGGTGGGGCGGGAAGCACATTGGCTATCGCTATCTCCTTCTGAGGCAAAATACTCAACACCATAGTTAAAGGAGGGAAAGTTTATTTCTGCTCCCAGCTTGTGCAGGATTCAGTCCACAATTGGCTCCAAGGCTGGCGGCAGGCAGAGAGGCAGAGGAGAAATGGCCCGTGGCAGAGAGAGCAGGCCACAGCAGCGGTGAGCCTGCCTTTCCTGTCTATCCTTTCTAGGCTGCAAGCCTTTCTTTGGTACCAGGAATTGAACTCAGGATCTCACATTTGCTAGGCGGGTGTTGCTGAGCTATCTCCCTGGCCCAAGGCTACAAGTCTTTTGGGTGGTGCCATGTTTGCCCAGGGTGGGCATTCTTGTTGGATAGTTTCTTTAAAAATGGATCACTGAAAGCTGGGCGTGGTGGCTCACGCTTGTAATCCCAGCACTCGGGAAGCTGAGGCAGGAGGATTGGTGCAAGTTCAAGACCAGCCTGGGCTACAAAAGTGAGCTCAAGGCCAGCCTCAACTGCATAGCGAGACCCTGTCTCAAAAAGACAAAAAAAAAAAAAAAAAAAAAAAAAAAAAAAAAAAAAAAAAAAAAAAAAAAAAAAAAAAAAAAAAAAAAAAAAAAAAAAAAAAAAAAAAAAAAAAAA
>PVJA010055461.1:0-11177 GCA_004027025.1 Myocastor coypus | reverse complement strand
TGATTGTGAGGACAATATGCAATATGTCAACTTTCAAAGAAAAGAAGGGGGAAAAGAAAAAAAAAAGTAATGTGGATTTAGAAAGGTTGATGTTTAATTGTTTAATCAATCTTATATACCTATATGTATTAATCTAAACTGATCTGATGGTGAAAATATGTAATATAACCATTGTTAAATTTAAACAATAAAAAAATTGAGAAAAAATAAACTTATTGCTCTCTAGCAGATAGTAATATGCCTTTGTTGACTGGGCATAGTGGAACACACTTGTATTCCCAGAATTTAGGAGAGTGAGGCAGTAATATAGATATGAGTTTGAGGTGAGCCTCAGCTACAAAGTGAATTTAAGGCCTCTGTTAACTGCAAAGGGAAACTCTGTCTCATAAAGACAAAAGAAAAAACAAAACAAAACCCCTTAATATTTGATAGGGCCTTTTTATGTAGCTTCTATTAGCCTCACACCCACAGTAATCATCCTGCTTCAGCCTTCTGAATGCTGGGACTACAGGTGTGTGCACTACACCCAGATCAAAATACTTTTTTAGCCAAGTGTTTAATTAAGAAAACTATATCCATATTATTTTTTCATTCATTTTGGGAGTATTTTTAACAGCTTATTTTGTTTTGGTTCTACCTATTCAGAGAAAGTCCAAAGATAATGTAAGTGGAACACCTAGCACAAAACTACTATATAATATATATATATATATATATATATATATATATATATATATATATATATATCAATGGTAATAGTCTCCTCATTTCCTCTCTCCATGCATTACATTCTTTAATCCTTGATAAAGATTACTGAAATGATATTCTGCTATAACTTTTAGGGTTGGCACCAAATACCTCAAAAATGAATGCAGCACAGTAGTTCTCTCTGCTGTATAAATCACAGTGGTTTTGAGTGTCATCTGTGTCATTGTACCATTCATTTGTATTCATTTATTCTCTTGGTGCACAATATATTACTGACATTTCTTGTGTGGAGTTGGTACCTGTACATAACACATCTTAATTCATTTTATTTAACCCCTTTCAATCCCTTCCCTTATCTATCCTACCTGTTTCCCTTCCAAATTGAGGAAATTCTTTCCTCCTTACTTTTTTTTTTTTCGGTACCAGAGGTTAGAACTCAGGACCCTGTGCTTGCCAGGCAGGTGCTTATTCTACCGAGCTTTTCCCTGTCCCCTCCTCTCTACTTCTTAACATCCCTTTTATTTTGATCTTTACTTATAATTTGAGTTCTTTTATTACTGGTGCACACCTGTCAGAATAGGAAAACAAGAGAAAAGTAGGCTTTGAATTTCATACTTTTATGATGCATTGGAGTGCAGATTTGGTATTCAGTCATGGCAAAATGTTGTTGTATAATGAGACTTAGATATGCTACATGAACAGAATATATCAGCATAATCAAAGTAGCCATTCACCACAGTATTTCTTACTCAGGAGAAGGTGATAATCAGAAAGATTAAAAAAATTGAAATGAAATACTTTATGGTGGAATTTTTTTTTTTTTTTTTTTTTGAGACAGGGTCTCGCTATGCAGCTGAGGCTGGCTTTGAGTTCACTTTTGTAGCCTAGGCTGGTCTTGAACTCGCACCAATCCTCCTGCCTCAGCCTCCCGAGTGCTGGGATTACAAGCATGCACCACCACTCCCGGCTGCATGGTGGAATTTCTTACAAAAAATTAAAAATGACAGTGAGGCTGCAACTAAAGTGTGTTTCTGGATGGCTGAGATGTTAACAAAATTTGAAAGCTGTTTGCCATTGGTGAATAGTGAAGGCATGTTTAATTATAGGAGTAGAGAAATGCATCAAGGGAAAGCAAACTTGCTAAATACTACCCACCGTTTGGTATGGACAGTTCCTTAAAGACTTGGAGACACTAGGAGCAACATAAATATTCAGTTAAAAAGCAAAGCTGAAGGCTCATGTCAACAATTTGTTAGAAGTGATGAGTCTTCCTTTTCTCTGCAAGCATACAAAATTAGGAACAATTCATAGAACAACTCCGTTGCAAAGAAATACAGCAATAAATTAAAAGACTTTTATTGTTCAAGCAGTGGCCGTGCCTCATCCAGATCACTGACAATGACAAAAATTCTACAAAATGCTGTACATAGTTTCAAGGTAAATCCTGAGGGGATTTGACTGACCTTGTCAGATACAAAAGTTACATGTTTTGCTATATAGGTCTTGCTTTAACTTGGCCTTAGCCTCCCAGAGAAAAGCTTAACTATAAGGCATAAAAAGTAAAGGCAGACTAGTATGCTGAGCTATAAAAGGCTCAAGTCAACAGCTTCTGACATTGCCAGTTCGGCTGATAACCCACTACTGTTGCAGAACATTAGACTATGCATACAACTACTTTCTATTAGTCCAATGAGAAGAAATATTTGTTCCAATAGTGTTTAGAAAAGTTATCATGTCTGCATCTTGTACTCTGAGCAACTACTATGAAGACAACAATATGTATTGTATTAATTATTGTCCTACTAACGTGTTTTGAAACTCTCATTGTTATTTCCTATTAAAAGTAATAAAAAATGAACAATAACAGAGGATTAACTCTAAAGGGTCAAAACAGATCTCTAAAGAATATCTGAGGGATGATGGTGAATTTTAAACAAACAAACAAACAAACAAACAAATAAATAAACCAAATGAGTGGGATTCAGCTCTCAGTGGTTCTCAACATGTGGGTTGCGACCCCAGTAGAAGTCAAACGACCACAACACAGGGGTCACCTAAAGCCATTCCAAATCATAACTGTAGCAAAATTACAGTTTTGAAGTAGCCACCAAAATTATTTTTTGGTTTGGGGTCACCGCAACATGAGGAGCTGTATTGTGGGGTCACGGCATTGGAAAGGTTGAGAACCACTGCTTTAAAGATTCATAGTTGCTGCCCAGTGGATAGTGGGAATTTTTTTTTTATTAAAAAAGAAGCTTTTTTTTGATGTCTCAAGTATCAGACTGTTATCTTCATGAAGCTGAGGTCCTTGAGTAGAGTCCATGAGGCTCTTGTCCTTTAAGAAAGTTGTATTCTGAGTTGATTACACATTTGTCCATATAATATACTACATTCTGGCCTCTAAGTTGGACTCATGATTTCATTTGAATTTTGAAATGTTGTTTTGAAATACTTCATTTAATTTTAATTAATATTTAATTAATTTTTGAATATTATTTAATTATACTTGTTTTATGATTCATACTGTGTCTTTGACTTACAATCTACTTATAAGACACGGTATGGTATTTTATTCTAGCATTAGAAACTTTAAAAAGAAAAAAATATATGTATGTATACACAAGAGAGGATATACAGCTTCTTTGTCTTAGTTCATTGAGAATAAAAGTTTGTACTACTATTGTTTAGAAAAGATATCAGGTCTGCATCTTGTCCTCTGAATAACTGCTATGAAAACAACAATATGCATGGTATTAATTATTGTAACCATCCCACTAACTTATCTTGAAACTGTTTCATTGCTATTTCATTTTTTTTCTCATTAAAATGAATAAAAAAGAACAAATTAAAAGACTTTTGTACTCTCCTGGAATACAAATAAAAACTTACGGATGTTGATAAAGACATTAAGGACAGCTGCTTGTTAGATTTATACCTTTGGTGCAGCACTATACAATCAAGTAAAGATCTTTTATCTATTTCCTTCCACTGGAGAGAAAGAGGAGGTCTGAAGGGTCTGTGCTCCTACTTCCATAGGGATTGCTCGAAGAACTGGTTTCTGACTTGCCTACCTCAGAGTGCCAATGGATCTTACAAAAATCTAGCCCCTGGGGAAAACAGAGATGCTGGCTGAGGTGGTAATCATCCAGCACAATATAGAATGAACAGAAAATATTCACATCTTCCAACTTCTTCCTGTCGAGGGAAAGATTTGACCATTTTGGTGTCCAACTTTTCTTTGATTGTTCAAAGGAATGGCTTCAGTGTTGTCTGTCTTAACCTGCTGATAAGACCTGGAGCAATCTAGCTGTCTGGGAGCAAGTGAAAACGGAGAAGGAACGTTAGTGTGATAGTTAGCGTAGCCTCACCCACTGCTTAGCATGGTGCAAGCAGATAATAAAATGGAGAACACAACTCCCCCCTAGGATTGGAAAGAGATGATGGAACAGAACACAAGTCATCTTTTCAAGGGCCACTAAAAGAACTGGTTTTAGTCTTTAGACACAAAGTGTGCCTGTGGGTGGGGCTTGTGTGGCACGTAGTGCTGGGAATCGAACCATGGTCCCTGTGCTTGCCTAAGCTTGCCTAAACAGATGCTTTAGTCTGTTGAGCTATCTCGCAGGCTTCTGGACATTTATTTATATCTTTACAAAGTTAGTAACATGTGACTCAAGGTTGCCTCGTGACTAATAGCTGACATTAACCAGTCAGGATGCTTTGCAGATCTGAGGTAGCTTGTTGGCTTTAGGCACCTGAGGCTTAGTCCCACCTACACACATTTGACCAGTTTTCCAGCTTCCATGGCTCCCAACAGTAAAGAATTGTACATCTAGTGAGTATGCATGTCAATAATTTTAAAACAATTTTGCAAAAATTTAAAGAGTTTTATAGATGTCAAAATCACAATGGGCTGGGATTCATTTCATGAATAGGAAAGGCACTCTCCCATTGGTGACTAGTTTTATCATTTCTTTTCTTTTCTTTTTTTTTTTTTTTTTTTTTTTTTTTTTTTTTTTTTTTTTTTTTTTTGTCTTTTTGAGGCAGTTGAGGCTGGCCTTGAGCTCACTTTTGTAGCCCAGGCTGGTCTCGAACTTCCACCGATCCTCCTGCCTCAGCCTCCCGAGTGCTGGGATTACAGGCGTGTGCCACCATGTCTGGCTTAGTTTTATCATTTCTCTTATTATATTTATTTATTTATTTAGTATTTTAACGAAGAGTCTATAGAGTGTTCAGTGTTTCACTGTTAGATTGGACTCATAGTGATCCACCTGTGTACAGCCTCCCAAGAGCAGGGATTACAGATGCATGCCACCATGCCCTGTCTCAGTTGCCTTCTCAGCATGCCCCAGGGGCGAGACTGGCACAGCAGGCCTGGGAATTGAACCTCCAGCCCCTGCACCTGCTTCCAGTCGCTTTAGTCTGCTAAGCTATTTGTGTGGCCCTATATCTCTTATTTTAAATTTGTTCCTACAGTATAAAATTAATGTAATAATATCGATTTCCACATAGTATAGTTGTCATTTATTTGAAAGAGAAAATAATTTTCTTCACTATTTCTGGTTTATTAACTTTTGTGCAATTTAGTAACATTGACAGAAGATCAGTATTAACTGTAAGTGCTATTAGGTAAATTGGTAATAATTAGTGCAATTAATTACACATGATTCACTTAAATTGTACATTTTTCCTAAGAAAAGTACGTTGGATATTTCATGATGAAAATGTTTCAGAAACTGATAGCCAGTAGTAAATTCCATCCCTTTATTTTTTAAAAATACAGTTCATGGGGCCAGGCGGGATGGCTCAATGTTCTAAAGCACCTGCTTAGGAAAGCTTAGGCGACTTCAGGGACCGCAGTTCAATCCCCGGCACCACATGCTGTGCCAGCCCTGCCCTTGGGGCAGGCTGAGCCAGCCAAAAAATGAGTGAATAAACAAACAAAGATTCTGAAACAAGAAAAAAGAAAAAAAAATTAAAATTAAAAAAAATACAGTTCATTTTACCTAAAATTAACCCTTAGCTGAGACATGCACATGTTCCTTATTTTGATTTCACATCATTTGTATATGTGGCTTTCATCAGTTCATTTTAATTTATAATTTTTTACTGATACTTTGCTTATTTGGAGTAAGAGATAACTTGATAGGTATTTATATTCTGTTTCTGCAGTACATTACATTTCCAGTTAAATTTGAAGAGTTAGAATTATTTTTCTACATCTGATTATGGTTCATTAGACTATTTCCAGATGCAGGCACACATTAGCATGGGAACAGTAGTTTATATTCACATGTGGCTAAGAAATCCTACAAACTTATGCTGTAATCATCTTGGGGACCTGGTGACACATTTTATATCTTCTTCTTAGAAGGTTACTTTATAAATAGTTGACTTTCAAATAGGAACCCACAGTGCTAATCTCTTTTTCATAGTTCCTTATAAAATATGTTCTGTTCAATACTATTTTTTGCCTACTTATGGCAATATATAGTATGGAGGATATATATATATGTCTTTTATGCCTTTTTTTTTTTGGTAGTACCAGGGATTGTGCTCAGGACCTTGCTCTTGCCAGCAAGCACTTATTCTACTGAGCTATCTCACCAGTCCAAGTATGGAAGATATTTTAATATGACATGTGCTATATTCTTTGTGAATGAGAATTGTGTGTTTGTGTATATATATATATATATATATATATATATATATATACACATACATATATAATTTTTCAATTAACAACCATTTCAGAGAAATTGTAGGTGAAATATCTTCTTTTCACATAACTATATTTCTATAAATATTAAGAGAATTTTATGGTAAATAAATTTTTCTGTTAATCCTAACATATTTTCTTGAAAAAATATTTAATATTTTGAAGGTAAACAGCAAATGACAAAAGCCTCTTAGTGTTTATTATATAGACTTATGTTAACACTCCACTTTGGTTTTCAGTTTTCCAGAAATGCAGGACTTCAGTGTATTTATTACATAGTTATACAGTTTAACAGCATGAAAATTGTAGTATGAAGGTGACATGGTTAAATTGATTAAATTCTCAAATGTCTAGTTAACTGTTAATTGTCCCCCTTAAGCTCTTTGGCTGCATATGATGCATTGCCTCCACAGGTTATTGTTTTTTACAGGGACCGCTCATAATATGGACAGGGGTAGTGCCCAGTTAATTAGAAATTTTCAAGGAGATGTCAGCAATATTCACAAGTATTGAAGTGCTAATGGGATAGTCAGCCACGCTCTGAAGGCACTGAGCCCAATTTGTATTCTATTCCCCAAGGAGGTGTAGGTACTAATGCTGTCAATTGACATTTTTGTTCTAAATACTACTGGATGCTGTTTGAAAAATTATTAGTGTGCCACTTCACCTTCAAACAATTACAGTGAAAATAGCAATTGGCTTTTAATTCAGATCATAATGAATGATTAATAAATAGTAATTGAAAATTATACTCTTACATTTGGATAATATATACCCATAATTTTAGCGATAATTGAATCAGGGAAACTTAATAATATTAATATCATTTTAGATCCAGTATCTTAGATTGCTATTCTTCCTTCTCTGTTTTATATTTTCTCGCAATGAACTTGTTTTTTCCCTCATTAAAAAAAAATTAAAATTGGATTTGATCTTTGAATTTTGGGGCCCTGATTTTCTAAAATTTCTTCATGTGTTCTAGATCTAAGTCCTTTGAAGAACAATTGGCTAATATTTTTGATACTCTGTGAGTTCTCTTTTCACTCTGTTGGTGATTTCTTTGATTTGCAAAAGCTTTTTAATAACGTGAAATGCTATTTGTCAATTCTTTGTAATATTTCTTCGTAGCCTGGATTTTGTTAATGAAGTCTCTGCCTCCACCTCAATGTTTGAAATTTCTAGATATTTTCACTTCCAGGAAACTTAGTGCTTATATTTTAATATTTAGATCTTTTTCATTTAATTCATGGTATAGACATGGTCTAGTTTTAATTCCATTTATGGAGAGCTAGTTTTTCTAACATTATTTATTAATGAAGCTTTCTTTCTTCCAGTGAACATGTTTGGCTCCTTCATTAAAGATAAGGTGGCTGAATTTGTGTGGAGTTGCATCTGCATCTTCTATTCTTTTTCATTGATCTTGAGGTGTGTTTCTTTTGTCATTACTATGCTGTTTTTGTCGCATAGCTTTGTAATATAATTTCAAGTCAGAGAAGGTGATGCCTTGCTTTTGCTGCCCAGGATTGCCTTTGATATTCTAGGTCTCTTCAGGTTCCAAATTAATTTTAGGTATGTTTTCTTTATTTCTGTGAGTTATGTTAATGGCATTTTGATTGGGATTTTATTAAATCTGTGTAGCAATTTTGCGAGTATGGTCATTTTTCACTATGTTAGTTCTTCCTCTCCAAGAGCAAAGAATATATTTTCATTTTGTGATATCCCCTTAGGTCTATTTTTATAGGGTTCTATAACTTTTACTATGCAGATCTTTTACATTCTTTGATAAATTGATTTCTAAGTATTGCAGTTTTTATGTGCTAATGTGAAGGGTGTGCTTTTCCTAATTTTTCTTTCTGTGAGTTTGTTTCTTGTGCATTGAATGCTATTGATTTTTGAGTGTTGACTTTGTATTCTGTTATACTACTGAATTTTGTTATTAAACCTACAATTTTTTGGTGGAATTTTTGGGATCTTCTATATAGAGTACCATTTCATCTGCAAATAATGATAATTTAACTTATTCCCTTCCTATTTTTATTCTTCTTTTTCCTCTTGTGTAATTGCTCTGGCTAATGTTTCCAGAACCACATTGAATAGGAGTAGTGATAATGGACGTCCTTGTCTTGTTCCCATCACATAAACCTTTGAACTAAATATACTTCAGTTGTGGAATAGTTAAATATGTCTAATTGGTATATGCTTTACTTTATATAGTTACTACTTTTGTAGTGAGAGAAATGAAAAATTAACCTGTGCTTTCTTAATTCTTTTTAAGAACATTATATCATATGCTAGGCAATAAATCTCTTGAACATATTCCTGTGCCAACCATGCCAGCTTGTGGCAATCATCATTCTAGTTTCTGGTCTGATGTGTTTCTTCTTTCATTCTATCACTTTCTTAGTCACCTCAGTGTTCTCTACATATAGTATATCAAAAGTGTTGAAGACACAATGATAAGATCAGATTATCTTTCTTTTCCTCTAACATCTATCTCTCAGTGAAATTTAGGTAGAGATATATATAATAAAGGAAACAAATGATTGAAATTACAAGTGAAAAAACGTAAAATTTTGATTTCTACTGATGAAATAAGTTGTCTGGCTTCTAGGACAGGAAATATTGTTAAGTTTTCTTTTTGTTACCCTGATATTACCTCAGGGATATAGCTCAGTTGCAGAGTGCGTGCTCAGTAAACCTGAGGTCATGAGTTTTATTCTGGGCAAAAAAGATCTCCAAAACATAAAATTACCTCAAGTGCATTTGTACTGAAAGTTGTACATACTTATTGATGAAAAGATTTCTAATTTTTAGCTAAATTAGTTAAAAGAACCCCCAGTTTTTGATGTCCATAGCTGAATTTGCAATAATAACAAATCACCATGATTCAATTAGATGCTGATATAACAAGAATGGATTTCAAGACATCATAGTGATTAAGCCAAAACTGAAGTGTCAACACCAATGAGATCAATTGCAGTACTAATCATGAGTACAAAGGTTATATTTACAGGACCAAGACATAGTTTAGATGTCAATGACTTATTTCTGTCATCTCGTACAGTTTTCCTTTCATGGTGTATAAATATGCAGTTAAGTCTCTATTTAAATAATACTTTTAACTATAAATTACATAGCCCTCTGTCTCCAGCTGTTTTGAATTCTCTGCTGCTTTTAAAATTTTGACTATGCCTTTGTTTTCAGATCTCTATTCTCTTTCCTTGACTTCCTCTCTTCTTAGTCCCTACCTTTCTCTTTTTTTTAGACCCTATCTTTCTTGCTAATTTTTTTTGTTTTATCCATCAGTTTGTCTTTCAAAAGTTTCTGTAATTTTTTTGTAATTGACATAGTTTCATTTAGAAAAATGAAAGAAATATTTAAAAAATGAACTAAATGAAACAACAGCTTTAAAATCCTGGCACTAAGAAGTTATCACTATTAATAATTTGAGCAAATACTGATAATAACAAATTTAGTAATATAAACAGAATACTAATTTAATTATATGCCAGAGACAAATACATAATTATAGGTTAAGTTATATATAGATGGAATTATAGCACATGTTTAATCATTTGAACTACTTTCTTTTCAGTTAAAAAAGAGCAGTATCCTATATTAATAGTGTTGCCATTATTCATTTTAGTTACTGCAAAGCATTTCATTTCACACTTCTACATTCCTTTCATAACCAATATCTTATTAGTGGACATTTTGATTATTTCTCATTTTTTTCTCTTAAAGAAAGCTGCTATGACATTATATATGGAGCTCTTGTGCTTGATGATCCTTTGGTGTAAATTTGGAAAATTAACCAATCAAAATATTATACAGTTAAAATTTGATGTCTTTATACCTTCTTCCTGAATGATTATACTCACATACACTCCTATCAACCTCCTGTGAGGTTCTATATTTTTTTAAGCCTTTAAAACTTTTATCTGTCTTTTAAATGTTGGTTTCTCTCTAAATTTGCCTTTGACTTTTCTTCATGCTGTCCCTGTATGACTGACTTCCTGGAATTCTATTTTCACCCCTAAGTGCTATGGGAGGCCATATGTGTGTAATCAAACTGTTCCAGGTATGCCCTGAGTATGACTGCTAACTTAAAATGTTTGAAATATTGTCCAAGGTTGTATACCTTAATATGTTAAATAGAATTAGACTTCCATGTAAAGATACAGTATTCCACATAAGACAAAAATGAATGCTATTTAATCATTAAAATTGTTGAATAATAGAAGAGACTACTTAGCAATGTTTAGTTTTTGAAAACTTCAGTTACTCTTTCAAGCTACCATTTATTTGACATGTTAAAATAAGAGGTCTTAACAGGTGATTTCTAGAGTATTTCCTAGCTCTAAATTCTATAACCTCTTTTTCCATTTCTCTCTATTTCTTTTTTCCTTCTCTCTATCTGCATGTGTGTGTGTGTGTGTGTGTGTGTGTGTGTGTGCGTGTGTGTGTGAGATTTTGTTTTTGTTGGTGTATAGGGCATGGATAGGAAATGTTACCATGGGGTTTGCCCCTCCCTGAAAAGAATGTCCATTTTAATCTTCCTTAGATATTTTTTGAATAAATTCTGTGATCTTTAAGTGAGCTATATAATACACTTTGATGTATAAAAAATAATTCATTGGTTCCCGCGACTAACTTCCTGTTCCAGCCCAGCCCAAACCCCACCGCTGGGAGCTGAGCCTGCGCACCCGCCGCGGGTAAGCCGCTGCGCCCATCTGCCCCGCCTCTGGGTTCC
>PVJA010055460.1:0-11179 GCA_004027025.1 Myocastor coypus | reverse complement strand
TCCAGGAAAAAATGACAGTCATCACAGTATCAATGTAACAGTACTGGTGAGATTGTAGGGAAAAGGTGTTCTTTTTGTGGGGATATGAACTAGTACAAACACTGTAGAAATCAATATCAAAAATCCTAAAGAAATAGTCGTAATTTTACTCCATCCAGGTATACCACGTCTGCAAATATTCTCCAAAAAGGTAAGAGACATTGTACTACAGTGTTAAATGCACATTCATGTTTATAGAAACACACCCCCAAAAGTTAAATCTTTAAAACAATCTATATGACCATCAATAAATGAATAGCTAGGGCTGGAGACATAGCTCAACAGTGTAATTGCCTGCCTGGAAAGTGTAGCATCGTGGCTGGGTCCCTGATGCTGCATGCCATGCCGGCCCCATGCAGAGCCAGCCACCCAAACCAGGCGTGGTGGTACACACCTGTAATCCCAGAACTTGGGAGGCTAAGGCAGAAGGATCAGTGCGAGTTTGAGACCAGCCTGGACTACAAAAGTGAGCTCAAGGCCAGCCAAAATGCTAAGCAAAATCAATCAAGTGCAAAAGGTTAGAAGCTGTATGGTATCTCTTACATGAGCAGCCCAAAGTATAAATAAGTTAAAGACCAAAATAAAAGGCAATAAAAATCAGAGAGGTGGATTTCTTGCAGATGGAAAGAGAATCCAGAAATGGAGGAAGAGGGAGAAAAGGAATGAACAATTATGAAGAACTAAGATGTATGTAAATGTACCAATTCCCCATGATAACATAGTCATTGTATATTGTAATTACATACTAATTAAATTTTAAATTTAAGCCGGGCGTGGTGGCTCACGCCTGTAATCCCAGCACTCTGGGAGGCTGAGGCAGGAGGATTGGTGCGAGTTCGAGACCAGCCTGGGCTACAAAAGTGAGCTCAAGGCCAGCCTCAACTGCATAGCGAGACCCTGTCTCAAAAAGAAAAAAAAAATTAAATTTAAAATACAGTAAAATTTAAGACCCCTGGAAATATTTTAAAAGAATGACAAAAACATCAGGTTCATTAAAAAAAAAAAAAAGCAATAACAAAAACGTCAGAAATTGCACACCTATGTCTGATAACCTGAGCAAGTAATCTAAAAGTAGCATTATATGATACAGCAACCACTATAGAATTCCTATTACTTTGTTTACTGAAAGTTTATATTACTTTTTATTATATATATATTGAACTCAGGCCCTTGTGCTTGCCCGGCAAGTGCTTATTCTACTGAGCTATCCACCCAGCCACTTAAAGGTTTATATTATTTCTAATGCTGTTTTTTTCTGTCACTATTTTTCATTCTTTAAAAAAATAAGATCAGAACATCTGAGTTTATTTTCTTTTATGTGCTAGTCATTTTTGTTTATTTGTTTTACTTTTGATTTCTATTTCCCTTTCTTTTTCTTCCTTCCTTTCTTCCTTCTTTCTTTCTTCCTTTTTTTTTCTCTTTCTGTTTTGAGGGACGTTTTCTGTGCACAGTTAAAGTTGGCCTTGAGCTCATTTTACAGACTTAAGTAGCCTTGAATTTTTAACAATCCACTTGCCTCAGCCTCCCAAGTGCTAAGACTGCAGGTGTGTGCTGCCATACCAGTACTTTCCATTTCTATAAAATGTATTGATCCTATTGGTTTTAACCTCTTCACTACAAAACAGGGAAAAATTAGTAAATCTTCTAATCTTAATATTAGGTTCATTTCAGCATTCCATATAAACAACCTCTTAATGGCTGAAAAAACAAGACATTCTAGTAAGAATTCACATGATAGATCTTGTTTATCTCTCACTAAATACTAACATTATTTCAGATTTTCTTTGACTTTACTATGAGAACTTTCCAGCGTTATTCTGAAAGCAAAATTCTTTTTTGTTGTTGTTAACATTATGAGCAAAGTACAATAATTATTACAAGTGTGAAAATACTTTGTTTCTTAGTTACTGATAAGTGACTGTGTTACTGAAGTAGTTTTGGAAATGTACCATAATCATCAGTAGTCTCAACAGTCAGTAACCCCAGCCCTAAATGTTATAACAAAAATAGAAAAATAAAACATTTTGTAACAGCTTGGGTTATTGAGATACTTCATTATGTTTCTTAATTTTATACTAATGTAATAATACAAGTTATAGACACTTAAAATTTGGAGTATCATGTTTTGTGCATAGTAATTTCAGCTTCCCTAAAGTCAAACTCTATCTGGAAGCCCCAACTGTTGAAAAGCAAACAACACATCACCAAAAACATTGTGAACAGAAAAACAAAAACAAACAAACAAACAAAACTATATAGTTCTGTTTCACAAACTGCTACCACAGTTTCTATACCCAATAATATGATTCTTTCCATACTTCTTTACTCATATATTTTCATTATTTTTAATTCTATTTTTTATTAAGTGTATTTGGCCCAGGATCTCACAACGGAGTTTGGCTTCATAGTGATCCTCCTGTTTTCAGTCACCCCACCTCTGCGATTACAGGTGTGCACCACCATCGCCGGACTCAGTCTCCAGCTCAGTGCACTCGAGGGGTGGAGCTGGCACAGCTCAGCGCTTAGTCTGCTGAGCTATCTCACTGGCCCTTTAACTCAGTTTAAAATAAAATATACCTTGACCAGTGGTGCTGTGCTAAGAATTTTATCAGATATTATGAGGTTTCTCAGAGAAGAATCTTAACACAAATCTATTTAATATTTTCTATTCATTGGTTTTTATTCAATGTAGAATTAGTCCATTTTGGAAATTTGAATTAACAAGAAAAAAACCAACTTGGAACCTGCACTTCACATCTTTGAGTTATTGCTTTATGTGTGTGAGTTTTTAAAAGCATAGATTTAGGTTTGCAATTGTTAGAACCTTCTATATCACAAATTCCACAGGATTTTATGAACATTTGTCAAAGGACCTTGATGAAGTGCTGCAAACATCTGTCCACCACATAGCACAGAACATTGTAATTACTCTGAAAAGTGGATAATTGCCCACTTGTCTGACTAAATTATTAATCACTGTAAATAAATGCAAAAGTAATCTAATTTTTAAAAAGATAGCATTGAACCATGTAGCTAATGTTTAGATTTTTAAACTTTTGTACTTTTTTTTTTTTTTTTTGCTAACATAGTATTTCTCATTAACAATATCTGAGTTGAACAAAACAACTTTTCTCAACATTGACAAATTCTATGAATTGGGAAATATGAGAGCTGACTATGTGAGTATGCTGAATACAAAATATGAAGTTTCTACATAAATGTATATTACTTCCTGAAAATGTGTATGTTTATTTTGTCCACTCAAATTTTTTCCTTCTCTTTACCTTTGTGTCTTGTCTGCAGAAAAAATATATAGTATGATTGAGTCAGGTTTCAAAGGAAGCTTGTATAAGTCTCAAAAAGATGCGAGAGAGGAATTTTTGTTAGATATCATTTTCAACCAACTACCAAAGTTTAGAAAGGTCAAGCATTTGGCACAGGGCACGTTAAGAAGTAAGTCCAGAATATCAGTGTGGGATATACTTTATTCCAGATGCTGTATATTTAACCATTATGCTGCCTTAAAAATCATTGCACATCTCCATTTGATTCATGACCAGTTCTTGAAATTCCGAGTTATTCTCCTTTCACCAAAAACAAGGTCTCTGTCTGGTCATGGTGGCACATGCCTATAATCCCAACACTAGGGAGGCAGAAATCAGGAAGATCACTACAAGTCTGGACTGCATAGTGAAACACTGTCTGTACCAAAAAAAAAAATAAATAAATAAAAATAAAAAAAAATAAAGATCGCTCTTCTTTTGCATAGTGCATCATTAACATTCAAAAAATAGTATATGATTTGTTTTTCATGACTTTTGTCAGATGTGCTGGGTTTTGCTTAAAACATTTATCATCCACTTTGATTTTTCAATGTTTTTTCTAAATAGCCAGTGTTTGTCCACAAGCCTATATATTTAAAATGCTGGTATCTCCTCATTGTTTAATAGTGCATTAAATAGCTATCTAAATCCAAGCCATTTCATTTCTTTGATTAATACAGATTCCTTGAAAAATTAAACAAAACTGAGTTTGTCACTCACTAGTATCACTAGAAATTTCCCGGTTTTCCTCAAAATCTGAGAATTAAATATAATCAAATTTCTCATATCAACTTGTCCAGAATTTTTTTTTTTTTTTTTTTTTTTTTTTTTTTTTTTTTTGTCTTTTTGAGACAGGGTCTCACTATGCAGTTGAGATTGACCTTGAGCTCACTTTTGTAGCCCAGGCTGGTCTCGAACTCAGACCAATCCTCCTGCCTCAGCCTCCCAAGTGCTGGGATTACAGGCGTGAGCCACCACGCCCGGCTTGTCCAGAATTTTAAAGGTAAAACTAATGTTACAGATTAAAAAAAAAAAAAAAGTTATCTACTTTTTTTTTTTTTTTTCTGAGAAAGCTAAAGCCTAGGATCTTGGATACTTGGTCATTGCCATAATGTCAAATAGTTCAAAAAGCGAACACTCATCAGCCTCTCAGGTGAGTTTATTTCCTTAATATGTGCTGTCATAGACTATCTCAGTTTTCCTTTATTTTTTTCATTTTTTATTACTTTTAATAATTTTCCTTCAGACTCTGGATAAAATGTCACATTGACTTTACAGACCCACTACCAAAAATGCCTATTAATAAGTTTAGAGCATCTAGTCTGGAAACTGTTTTATACCCAGTGAATTATAATTTAATTTTAGAAATTTGATAAGCACAGAAGTCGGTATGCAGATGACTTACTAATGAACAGATCAAAATAGAAACCATTTTCCTCCAATGTAAAAGCCATTTTAAGTGATTGTAACACATTCATTAACAGAATGCTAGTATCCACATTGATAATGCTATGTAAGTTAGAATTAGAATAGCTATCTACAATAGAAAATCTAAGGTAATACTGACTTAAACATGTAAATTGAGAGTTAGGCCCCAGGGCTCACATTAAAGTTCAGAAATTCATTGTAATACTAGATATTCAGCCATTGGTACATTTTGCAGGGAAAGAAATGAAAACAAAGGAAACACAGAACAGTTCAACTCTTCCCTGAGCCAACATTTTAAGTACCCTTCCAAGTTGTTCTATGCAATGTTTCAGCTTGTGTGCCATTTGCTAGAACATAAAGACAGGAGCCACCTGCTACCAGAGATGGGAATCTGTGCTGAATGTGGTTACATAAAAGGAAAGGGACAGAGAGGAAGGTCAGTGTCACCCGCTCGTAGTATCAGTCATCTCAGGTCCTGCAAGATGTGTGGGTCTAGGCAGCAGCCATGTGGAGAAAGGGCCTTGGTAGAGGAAGCTACTCACATCATGGAGGGCAGGAAGCAGAGAGAGAAGTCAGGAGCTGAGGAGCAAGATCTCCCTTCCAGGACATGCCTACTAACCTGCCTCTTTCACCAGAGAAATAGTGCTATAGCCCCATATTCAGCCACCATGTAAAAACATCCATATTTGGAATAGTCTTGATTTAAGCCATAATGGTATCTTTCAAAAGCAGGCTCCTCGTGACCCCTCTACCAGAATGCTATCTCCTAATAGTCTTCTGAACTATAAACTTGTAAATCAATTCATCTATTAGTACAGTCAGGACCTTAAGCCCCAATGAACTTTTAATAACACCATGCAACATCTACATTTTGGTCAATAGAGCCACACAAAACCTTAAGTTTTAGTCAAGAAAACTAAATTCAGGGGCTGGCGAGATAGCTCAGGGGACTAAGCTCCTGCTTAGGCAAGCACAGGGACTGGGGTTCAATCCTTGCACCACATGCCTCAGGGGCCTAACCCTAGGTGCTCTGAGCCAGCCACTGAAAATATGGTGATGCGCACCTATTATCCCAGCCGTGGGATAGACCTCTAAAACAGGAAGATCACGATCAGTCCAAGCTGTGTAGTGAGACCCTGTACCAAATACATGAAAAAGAAAGAAAATTAAATTCAGTATGCTCAGCATATTGTAAAATGAGCTTAAAGTTATATGTCAAGTCCTGGGACACAATTTCAGATCTACTACTAGGAAAGAATATATGTGTGCCTTAGTTAGGTCATTTATGTTGACTTTTTGTTGTTTATCAAATATGTCTTAAAAGTTGATCAGCATGTTTGTTTCTGGACTAACATCACCAGTGAAGAGGGTCACAGACCAATGGCTAAGAATCCTGTGGGAAGGCACGCACACTCCGTGCTGCCTATTCTGCCACCTAGGCTGGCCATTTCATGTCACCATAGCTCCTACAGGGGTGTTCTTAGTTGTCTTTGGTTTTGTTCTTCAATTTTTCAACATATGTTTTTCTTAGAAATTGATTTTTTCACATTTAATCCATACTGTCCTATTGAAATCATACAATAAAATAAATTCTGGTCTGGCTAAATTAATCATGAATTATAGCCTAATCAATATTTTTGAAGTATACTCAAGTTAAATGTGACCATTTTATTTATAAGAGCAAATGACTGATTATCTCATTAAGGTTTAAAGAATTCTACAGTTAAGTCCTCCATTATAACATTGCTCTGAAAACATCAGCACAAAATATTTGGCTATTCTTTAGTTTGGAAACAATAATTTTTTACCCCATATGTTATTTGACTATCAACTCAATGAAAACTTACTTGGTTCATTTTATTCTATTCAGTGGAGCCTGCTACCTTTATTCATAACCTGTCTCAAAACAGTGTTAGTCACTGAAAAAAACCTGAAGAAATTAAAACTAAAAGGTCTGAACAATTCTACTTAAATGACAATACACTTAATGCACATTAAGAGAATTCATATAGGCAAACTGGGTTTCAAGTAGTAAAGCTGAACGTTTACTTCTAAAAACTAAAGATCTAAAGAAATATAAATATTAGTGCAATGCCTTAAAAATTGAATTAGACAACAAAGTATGAGAAAACTCAGTATTAAATCTTAAGTAACACAAAGGATTTAACTTCTAAGTTGTCAAATATTACAAATGTATTTCTTGCATTAGGTACAGTTTTTCTTTAAATATCAGTATGAATTATTTTATGTCTATAAACATTCCATATATGTTATTAAAAATTAGAATGGTCAGCCAAATAGCTCAAGGACCAGTCAAATAGCTCAACAGATTAAAGTGCTTGTAAGCAAGCAAGGGACAGTGGTTCAGAGTTCGATCCCCAGGCCTACAGTGCCAACTCTGCCCCCAATGTGCACTGAGATAGCAACTGAGACTGGGAATGGTGGTGCATGCCTGTAATCTCAGCTCTTGGGAGGCTGTAAACAGGCAGATCACTACAAGTCTGAGTACCCTGCACACCCTTCCCTAAAATACAAAAATAATAATAATAATAATAATAATAATAATAATAATAATAATAATAATACTTGTCATTTTGTAGTGGTTGAGTATTTATTTTGCTTTCAATTTTCCAAATAAGTGTTTACTTAGACGTAATTCATTTTACATTAAATCAAAAGGTTAAAATATACAGGCTTGAGTATTCATGTTTAATTTTTAAATCTGGAACACAATTTGAACAGTAAATATTAATTTTATTTACTATCCTCTTTAGTAAACACAGCAACTATGTGTCCCAAGACAGTTTTTTTTTTTTAATTTGAATGGCAAATATGTGGGCCACAAAGTTAATACACAGTGTGGATATATTTATAGGGTTGTGAATTATGGCAATGAATTTAGCAGGCTCCTCCTTAACAGTATGTATGCCTTCAATGAAAGATAGACTACTAATCTACAGCTGCTTTATTCAAAATGCAATGTTCAATCATTGTTCCTGAAAGTCTCACACTGAAAGCCCAGAAATATACTTTCTACCACATACCACAATTGCTCTCAGACATGAATTCTTTCTAAAATCATTAAGAATAAAACTTGTGTGACTATACCAGTTTTGTTATGTCAAAATTCAGCATACCAAACACTATCTTTGATGATATTTTCATATATAAAACACATATCAATAAAGCTGATTTTTAAAAATCAGACAGAAGTTCAGGCCTGAAGAATATCAACACTTTTCAAAATGTAAGGCCCACAGATATGCCAACAGATGGGGAGAGGAGGTGTTTCATGAAGGCCGGAGGAAGATGCATTAGCAGCGTCCTGTGCATGGCTGGCTGGGCCAGGAGCTGGAGCTAGGAAGTGAGTGGGGTGTTGCCACACCTTGGTGCCCTGAACGCGGGCTGGAGGCACAGGGCATGTGCTAGGCAACACAGTTAACACTTGATGAAAGCAAAGCACAGGCGCAACAGGGAGTTCCACATTAAAATCTCATTTGAACACTCCTTTTGATAAATTGAATCTGAAATGACCCACATTCGACAATGCTTTCTATGTGCTACATGGACTCCTCCACTGACTCAGCCTGTGCTGTCCACACCCTCAGGCCTGTGGGCAGCTTGTTTCCAAGGACAGCACTTCCCATTTGGGACTACCTCGGGCCCTCAGAGCTCCTCTTGCCTTCTCACCTGCCTGCATACTGATGCTGCTGTTTGCACTCTTCTCTGCATTTCCACTTCTCATAATCCCTTCTGGCCTTCAGAGCCAAGCACAAATGTCACTACGTTATAGGCTCGTCAATTTATACCAGTACTTTGTGTCATGTTTAACGTTTTACAAATCTTAAGTCATGCTTTACTCTATATTTTTTGTTTTGCATTCCAATATTTTATCTAAGTTGAATGATTAAATATAATTGAGGAAATAAATGGTCCTGTTTGTATTTGTGGGACATAACTTCACTCTTCTGTTTAATCATCATTTTAATATGTCGAACTCTTACATTGTCCTTTTCAGAAAAACATGGCGTCAAAGTCTACTCTCCTTCTAATAAGAAACAATCCTCAAAACCTGTTTCTTGTTTTGTTTTGTTTCGGTTTAATTCATTTTGAGGCTACACGGCTTTTAGCAAGTGTGCTTACTGCCTTCCATTTCAGCTAAAAAAAGTTTTCTTTCTTGATTGCTTTGTTATCTGTGCAACGGATAATCATTCATTTTGTTCAATAGAAAAAGAAAGTAACTGTGATAAACTCCCCAACCCTTGTATTTATTGTGGCAGAAAATGCCATTACCGGCTAAACTTCTGAGAGCGTGGCACCACTGTAAAGGATGAGCATTCAAAGTGCTAGAAATTTAATTCCAGATATACAAGCAATAATTTTCCAACTGTCCAGCCTCCGCTAATACGAAATGACACGTTTGAGAAGAAAACATTCATTCCCTTCCTGGAGTATTTCCAAGTTTTCTGAGCAGTTGAAAATTTCTATTACATATAAATGGTCACTAATGTTTTTGAATGGCTGCTAGTACATAATCCCCAAGGCTAGAAATGAAGATATCTTTTGTAATGCCTTCCTTAAAAATGCACTTGCTGTCGGTATAAAAATAATTAACACTTTTATCCATAAAAGAAATATGGAAATAAGTGAAGTAACGAGTTAATGACAAGGAATTATAAGATATTAAACAAGCCATGCATATAGAGCTGAGGAACAAATAAATGGTAAGCCAAACACAATCAGTGACAATTTCCCCACGGTTGACTTCCCTATTGATAAACATCTAATGAATCAGTATACTGCATTTGATATCTATAGATGTCTGCGACAGCCATGCTCCACTATAATTCATCAACTGTCACACTATTCAATGCAGTATTTCTTTTAATATACAGTACTTACTTTCATATGTGAAGAATAGCATTTTACTTATGTGAAAAAGATCTTATTTTACGTATGTGACCAATATTTTCATTTTAGTAACAGTTTTCAAATGAATTGTTTAATTCTTATTGCTGGTTCTGGGATTTCTCCGACAATTAGGTTGATTTTCTGGCAAGATACAGTCAATACGGGAAGACTTAAGGACAGCAGGCAGGCCCCAAGAACCAGGAGCACACGGCCCATTAGTTGAACTCATATTTTCTTTCTCTTTATTCACCCATGTGTGGGGCACTGATGTCAGCACTAAGTTCATCAGCATAATGATGCATAGGTAAAATATGCAAATGACATTAGGCATTGGGAATACAGTATTTGCTAAATCTAAGTGATGTTAGTTTTCCATATTTTACTAGTGTTTAATATTCAGAGTTTCTGGCTATAAATCTTTAGTCCCTCTAGGCTAAGACCCAAATAAGAAGAATGTTGGATTCTAGAGCAGTTTCTGAACTAAAAAGCCTGCTAAATTAAAGTTTTCAATAGTTTCAAATCATTTATATGGTTATATGTTATTTAGTGAACACAGACATCTAGGAGAAAACATGGTTGAAATTTAACATTGTTCTGCTTTCTAAGTGATGTAGCCTAGTACAGGGTTACACAGTCCAGGAGCAATAGTCACCCTTGAAAATTTCAAATACATGTTGTGCACTGCAAGGCAACACATCAACTGCCCAGGAAATAGCCCCGCCCCCAGCACAGCTCTTTTTCTTATTTGAACAGAGAGTTCATGTTATTTTTTTTTTTTTAGCAATACTAATTATCTTAGTCTAAATTTAGCCTTCTAGAAATACTTAAGCACTGAAAACTAGAATCTGAATAAAACCTCCTACTCAAGAAGATTAGAAAGTGGGCTTCCACTGGTAGAACAATAAAATTTCAGAGGCATTCCTTTGGACCAGCAGGTCTAAGTGAGATTTGAAATATGTGTGATGATTTTGGAAGCATAACTAAGTTGTCCAGTACTAATTAGTACCTGGGGTACCACAATATCTTATAGGAGCACAATAAGGATCTCCCACAATATTAAACTGCTTAACTGCTTCTCATTGTTCCACAAAGTTGGTCTGGGATATTGGGCCACATAGAGCCATGAAGAGCTTACTGAACTAACTGTGGCATGTTTAAGGAGGGCAGAAAGGCTGATAAGGGTACTAAAGTCCCTACCTCTCTCTAGAGTTAAGATTTGCCCCACAAACTGGGCAGTTACTCAGATGCATTGCATACTTTAGTTTTTCTTTAGGATCTGCATCTGGGAACTTCAATAATTCTATATACAACAGGGCAAAATAAAATGCATGAAGATGGAGTTAGTTCTAACATCTCTATGTGCTTTGATGGCAAGCACTTCCACTGATCTATGCACCAGAGAATAAGTCTGCATCCTAACCTTGCCAGCTACCTGCAAAATTTTTCTCTTTTTTTGTTTCTTTTGGACACATAATCCA
>PVJA010055459.1:0-11158 GCA_004027025.1 Myocastor coypus | reverse complement strand
TGATTGTGAGGACAATATGCAATATGTCAACTTTCAAAGAAAAGAAAGGGGAAAAGAAAAAAAAAAGTAATGTGGATTTAGAAAGGTTAATGTTTAATTGTTTGATCAATCTTATATACCTATATGTATTAACCTAAACTGATCTGATGATGAAAATATGTAATATAACCATTGTTAAATTTAAACAATAAAAAATTGAAAAAAAAAACAGTTGTAATAAACTCAAAAGAATAAAAACAAAAAACATTTAAGCTTTAACTACTCCTTTCAAAAGGCCACCAGAAATCCAAACTATCTTGTATATAGATCTAAAAGTATCTTTTCCCCTTTTTTCTTTTGTCCTTTTCCTGATCCCAATTTTCCCTCCCATTGAACAAATTCTTTCCCTTTCACAGTATCTATTATATCTTTCAGATTTTATTTTCTCTTTCAGGTTTTCACATTAGCAAGATAATATGATGTTTGCACATATGTACCTGATTTATTTCACTTACCAATATAGTTAGCCTCTAGGTGCATCTATGTAGCTACAAAAGCCTTAGACTTACAGCTGAATAATAGTTCCTTGTATAAAAGCATCACATCTTTTTTATCCATTCCTCAGTTGATAGGCATTTGGCTTGTTTCCAAGATTTAGTTATGACAAATTGCGCTGCTCTAAACATGGGTAGACATATATCACTGTGGCATGGTGATTTCAGGGTTTTCTTGGAAAATACCTAGGAGAGAAATAGCTAGCTTGAATGGGACCCCCAATCTTAGCTTTTTAAGGAATCTCCACACTGATTTTCATGATGGATTACCGCCTGCACTGCCACCAACAATGGAGAGGCGTTCCTTTGTCCTCACAGCCTCTTCAGCACTTGTTAGTGGTTGACTTCTGGATGATAGCCATTCTCTCTGGAATAAGATGGTATGTGGGTGTGGTTCTAATTTGCATCTCTTGAATGAGAGACATCATCTCTTGAATGCATCTCATGATGGTGAACATTTTTTCATATATTTATTTGACATTTGTATCTCTTCATTTGTGAAATGTATGTTCATCTCAGATACCCACTTTTGGAATGAGTCTTGGAATTTTTGAGGCCTTTTTTCATTCTTTATATGTTCTAGATAGAAGTCCTTTGTCTAGATAGAAGGACAATCCATTATATTTTCTTCTCAATTTGTGTTATTTTTTTTATTATTATGTTGGTGATTTCTTTTGATGTACAGAAACTTTTCAAAAAAAAAAAACATTCTGATTGTTGATTTATTTGAAGTATTTCCTATGCCATTTGATTTCTGTTCATGAACTCTATATCTACCCATATGTTCTTAAAATTTCTACCTACTTTCTCTTCCAGGAGGAAAACAATAATTTTAAAAAATTAAAAGAAAAAAAAAAGTGAGAGAAAAAAATTCCTGTATTTTTGAATGAATGGTTTCCTACCAGAACTTGAAGTCTTGGAATCTAAACAATCACTACTTTGTCCTAGCTCTAGGGCCTATGGGTTTTTGGGGTACCTTCCTGAACTACATAGGCTTCAATCCATTCACCCCAGCCTGTGGTTACCCTCTAAGCCAACACATGTCATGTCATTGCTCACACTGCTAGGTGAGAAACTTGATCAGCTCTCTTGTCTCACTTGGACATAGGCCTCAGGGCATGGGTTCAAGCTGACTTTTGCCCTTAATGTCAACACTGATGAGATCTGGTTTCTCCCTACTGAGAGGAGGACCCTTCCTTCCCTGCCTGAGCTTACACTTGGTGAAGGCAGTGTCTACGTCTGACCCACTCTCTCTCTCTCTCTTCTGCAATCTGCAGTGGGTTCCTATGGTCATCCTTCCTGAGGCCAAGGGTAACACTGCAGCTCCTCGAGTGGTTGACCAGGTCCAACCAGGTTGATCAGGTCTCCCTGAGTCTGCTAGCTTTCTGGGTTCACCTTTCCCCCCCAAGACATTATCCTCATCTAGGATCAGGTCGATTGGACATTCCACTTCACTGTTGTTCTATGCCAAGGGGAGACAAAATGTAGAGCTGGGGCTGGGGAGATAGCTCAGTAGAATAAGCACTTGCCTGGTGAGTACAAGGTCCTGAGTTCAATCCCTGGTACTAAAAAAAAATGTAGAGCTGGCTTGGAGTTGGAGGATGGCTGCGGCCTTGTGTCAAGAGGTACTGAATGTCTAGCACAGGCTTACTTGCTGTGTTAGGGTTGGAGTTAAGGCAAATTTTTAATGTTTCCTATCTTACATTTCAAAGTGAAATACTCTACCCCCAACAAGGGAGTGTGGGTGATAAAAATCAAAAAGAAATGTTTCAACACATGTCTGCCTTCAGTGTGTCTTTTGTGTTGTAGGTGAAGTTGGTGATTGGAAAAACTTATTCAGTGAAGCTCAGAGCCAGGAAATGGATGCAAAATTCAAAGAATGTTTTAAAGGAACTTCCTTGGGTACAAAGCTAAAGTATCAGTTGCATTGCCAGAATTGATCCTGGCTAAGCCAACAGGCCTGGATATTTTCTTTTCTTTAATAATAAATGAATTTAAATAATTAAATAATAGCTCAGTCGAATAATCCAATAATGATCATTAGGAGGGGCCGGGGAGATAATCCAGGGGCACAAGTGCCTGCCTGGCAAGTGCAAGGTCCTGAATTCGATCCCTGGTTAGGGGGGGATAATTAGGTAACATTTAAATCTGAATATTACAAATCTAAGAATGATAATGCAGTAGTCCCTCACTGTTTCTCAGTTTCACTTTCCCAAACTCGCTGTTTTGTGGGTTTTCAAAAAAAAAAAATTAGTCTGAATTATTTACTGTGGATTTTTCGTTATATTTTGCAGTAACATATAGCATACATATGTTGCTAAAGTTATGCAGGTTTAAGAGTTTAGAAAATGGTTAAGAACATTAGAAGTGTTCTTAAAAGTGTTGGAAATGTTTATAAGAAGGTGGGAGATGTCTATAAAGCCTTAAAATATATATAAATACTAAAATAGATATGGTGTCGGTACTTCATTATTTTCACTTATCACGGGGGTGTCTGGATCATTCCTCTGTAACGAGTGAGGGACCAGTGCATCTTAAATTTTCAGTACTAATTTGACTTTATCCACTTTTTAAAGAAAAAGCATTTGTGGTTTCAGAAGAAGCTATTGCTAATGTGCTACATGTGAACTGCTGTGTGGAGCTCACACAAGGGCATTACTAGGTGCTAGGAGAGACACACCGACATCTTGAAAAAAAATGCTTGTCTTTTCTCACTATAGATCGGAGCACTTGTAGTGGCTATGTGAGATTTATTGTTGGGTAAGATTTAATTCTGTGTGCAGACATGAAATCAATAAATCCTACTGTAATTTAGTAGAAGAAAAATGTATTGCTCATTTATTGCGTTTATGTCATGGTAATAGGCCCCTAAAAGCTCTATTGTCAAAGGGCTGTTTATTCCTATCTAACACAGCCTTTAATTCAGAGACCAAGGCAAGAGTTTGCTGTTCTGCTATAAAGGTTTTTCTACCCTACAGCCCTGAATAGTCACATGGAACCAACGCAAGAAGGAGTGAAAATCATAGACAGACTCTCCTTGTTTACCACCTCCCAAGCCCTTAATAATTCCTTCTTATGTTTATTATTGCACATTTGATTTATGTAATGATTGCATTCACAGTGAGTAGGCATGTGTACATAACACATCTTCTTTTTACTTTCTTTTTCCCTCTCTTCTCCCCTCCCTCCAGTGTTCATTTTCCTTCCCCCATTTTTGTTTGTTTATACTGCTGCTACTTCTGCCCTAAAGCGGCTATGTGTACTTAAGCACAGAATGTTTCATCAAAATTTTAAAAATTGGGGCTGGCGAGATAGCTCAGTGGTCTCAAACACCTGCTTAGGCAAGCTTAGGCAACCACAAAGACCGCAGTTCAATCCCTAGCACCACATGCTGCACCTGCCCCACCCCCAGGGCAGGCTGAGCCAGCCATAATATAAATAAAAAATTAAATAATTAAATAAATAAAGCTTATTTTAAAAAAAGAAATTAAAAAAATTGTTCTGAGGAAGATTATAAGATTATGATTTGTATAATATTGCAAACTAAACTGAAAATTCTCCCTTCAAAATACCAAGAAATGATAGCTATAAGTTCTTCCTGTGTGTATCTCATCTATCAATAAAGTAAGCAGAGTTGTCTAAAGTCCAAAGCAAAAGCAGAACAGAAAATTAGAACAAGTTGGGTCAGTGAGATGGCTCAGCAGTCTAAAGTACCTGCTTTGGCAAGCTTAGGCAACTGCAGGGACCGCGGTTTGATCCCTGGCACCATATGCTGCGCCAACCCCACCCCCAGGGCAGGCTGAGCCAGCCATAGGAAAGAAAGAAAGAAAGAAAGAAAGGAAGGAAGGAAGGAAGAAAGAAGGAAAGAAAGAAGGAAAGAAAGAAAGAAATAAAGAAAGAAAGAAAGTAGAACAAGTAAAATCAGAGATGATCTTGAGCGGCCATAGAGCGACCTGTCTTTAATGCAGAGGCCTTAATCTTAACATCCAAGACTGTATTAGTTGAAAGAAAAGACAGAAGGAGAAGGGGAAGGAGAAGAGGAAGGGAAAGAGGAAGAAGAAGAAGAGGAAGAGAAACAGCATAATAAAAGAAAGCATCCAAACCAACCTTTTCAGGTCAGGAAACTTCACATGGGGCAGATGTGATACTGCACCTCACAAGAAATTGAACTCTCCAATATTTGATTCTAAGGTAATGGGTCATAATATAGAAAGAGTAAAGTCAGATCCATACTTTATATCTCTCACAAAAATAAATTCCTTAAAAATTAAAAATCTAGGGCCGACCAACCAACCAACCAACTGACCAGCAGGCGTGCAGGTAGGACCTCTTGGCCTGCAGCCCCTGTACCATCACTGGACCTCAGCCCTCACCTCCAGCTCATGGCTGGTGGGTACGTAGGCAGGAACACTAGGCCTGCACCCCTGCATCACTGGGTTCTACCTCACTCAGAACCCTGCTCCCACGTCTGCTGTGGAGCTCCACAGCAAAATTCCCTGCAGAGAACCTGTGAGTCAGATCTACCAGCTAACCCAGAAGCTGAGCATCTTGCCAAAGGAGCAGAGTGGGCCCTCCTCCTAAAGCTCCAGCAGGAAGAAGCTGAGCACAGCAGCCAGACCCAGACAGGCACATCTGGACAAGATCAAACTTTGTAGATCCGGACCCAAATTTCAGTAGGCGCTAATGGCATAACTTCAACAAAGTTCTGCACCAAAGGTCAGAGATCACTGCTACACAGAATGATACAGACTAGGGGCACAATGCAATCTCAGGTCCCACGCTCACCCAGAACAAATATAGGAGACACTACCACAGAAGAAAACGGGAATCATGCAGCTGAAATCTCTGAATTAATAGCATCTGAAGTAAACAAACAAATGCAGAAACATATAGAGGAACTCGGATCAGAGATAACATCTGAAGTAAAAAAAAAAAAAAAATCTCTGAATTAATAGAGTCTAAAGTACAAAAACAGCTGCAGAAAAGTATAGAGGGCATCAGATCAGAAATAACCTCTGAAGTAAAAGAATTAAAAATCTATATGTTTAAAAGAAATTTAAAAACATTAAAGTTTTAAAAGCAAATATAAGATACTCTGCTTTTCTTAAGCAGAAAACAGGAATGAAAACAGGAAGCAATTTCTATTTTTTGCTACATTAAAGTGTGAAACTTCTGGTGAGTAGTCATCTTTAACAAAGTAAAACAAAAACTGTGAAATGGCATGACAAGTTTAGAGAAGATATTTAATAAATGAAAGGCTAACATGTAGGGGATATTAAGAACAATTAAAAACAGTGGGTAAAAGAGAATATAGCAATAGAAAATGTAAAGGAGATGGATAGCCTGAGTCCATACTCTTAAGTGAAATAAATCAGACACTCAAGTGTAAACAATGCATTGTTTATCTAGTATGAGAAGTTGAAAATATCAGTAAGGACCAAAATGTATAATTGGTATTGTGAGATACGAAGAAAATGTTCAGATGAAATGGGGAACAAAAGAGAGGGGAAGAGGAAAGGAGAATAGAGTTCTTTTTTTTTTTTTTTTTTGTATCTGAAACAGGGTCTCACGAGGCAGCTCAGACTCAGAGTGATCCTCCTGTTTTCAGCCTCCCCAGTGCTGGGATTACAGGCATGCGCCACTACACCATGGGGTTCAATCATCGGCTCAGCAAGCCTGGAGGATGGGGCTGGCACAGCGGGGGACCAAACCCCAGTTACTATGCTTGCCTAAGCAGGTGCTTAAGTCTGCTGAGCTATCTTGCAGGCCCTTCATATTCTCATTTTCATAGATTCACGCATCACTGTTTTAAGGGACACATTGCCTGGCCACTAAGGCCTTCCACTGAAATATGATTGAAAACTTCTCTGGATCCTAACTCTTGAAATCTACATGCCTTCAGACTGGCACTAGGTGGGTGGCATCAGCGTCACCAACTACCAGCTCGGGCAGTAGCCGACCCCCACTCCTCCATGGCTGCAGCAGCCTCTGAGCTCCTGGATGGAGGAACTTGGGAAAACACTTCACTAGATGTCCTTCACTGAGTAGGGTGCATGGCACTTTTTTTTTTTTTTTGTATTTTAGGGAACGGTCTACAGGGTGTTCAGGGTCTCACTACTAGATTGAACTCAGTGATCCACCTATTTACAGTCTCCCAAGAGCTGAGATTACAGGCACACACCTGAGCTATTTGGCCTTGGCCCACCTTGGGACTCTTATCACTGCAGTCTCTCAAAGTCTTTAATCTTTTTATACATTTGAGCCTGGAGTGGGTGGGGTCTGGATAGTTCCTGAGACATGTCCAAGGCATCTTTCCTAGTGTTCCAACACAAAGCACTTAGAGTTTTTTCAAAGGCCACTAATCTTTTCACTGCCTCTCCCTGATCCCAACGTAGAGGTGCTTTTTCTTCTGGCCATCTGGCACAGATTTCACATCTTCATGCTCTCCTTTTGACCTTTATTCTCACTATAAGCCTGGCTAAAAGCAGCCAGCAGTGTTCATGCTACCTAAATGTTGAGGTTCCTTGAGATGTCTTCCAGAAATAAGTTAGTTCACAGACCTTAAAATTTGCCTATTGTAAAGTCTTGGTACATGGGCAAGATGTAGGCAAGTTTTTGCAAAAGCATGTGAAGCTCCACTTTTTAGTGCATGCTTTGTAGCAGTGAAATGATTTAATTTAGATTTAAAGAAAGGTACTTTTCTTAAGCATTTCACTCTGTGCCCCCAGTATAAAGAGAAGGAAACTAAATATCTTTATTTTTTTATTTTATGTATTTAGGACAAAGTCTACAGGGTCTTACTATACAGATCGGACTCGGAGTGATTCTCCTGTTTTCTGCCTCCCAAGTACTGGGTGGCACACACCACCACATCCAGTCTCAGTGTACCCCAAGGGCAGGGTCCATGCAGAACACCAGGGTTTGAACTCGGGTCCCTGCAACTGCCTAAGCAGTTGCTTTAATCTGCTGAGCTATCTGGCCAGCCCTGTAAACTAAACATTTTGAGAGAAAAGAAAAACTGCTTTATTTTTCAGCTCACCTTCTGCTAGCAGAGGCTGGCCCACAGGAATCACTAAACAAATCCTGATGGAGGAGGAGAATCTAAGGACCTGAGTCTTTGCTAAGGTTTACTCGGCACCTAACATTTAACTCATCTGGTGGGGATTTTCTTAATCCATTCTGGCTGCTGGGGTGAAATAGCACAGACTGGGTATAAGCGCTGGAAAGTCCAAGACTAAGGTCATCAGTGTTATTCAGGATGTGAACTTCTTCATACAAATCTGGGAATTATGGTTTTAACCTCCATACATTTTAAGTCAGGAGGTGTAGAGACATAGAAGATGAGACTGGTACATAAAAACTTAATGTCTAGTATAGTCCATTCCTTCTGCCAATAATCTTTTTTTTTTTTTTTAGAACCAGGGATTGAACTCAGGTCCTTGCACTTGCCAGGCAAAGCACTTATTCTACTGAGCTATCTCCCCAGCCCCTACCAATAATCTTTTAAACAAACAACAAAATTACATCCCAGCAGAACAAAACAATTTCCTCCTTAAAATGAAAACACGGGCATCTTACCTCTTAAGTCTTGGTTCGCATTATTACACAATGAGACCATTTTTCCTCTCCTATTTTAGTCACAAGCCCCCTTAAAACTAACTTCAAGGAGTGGGGAGATAGCTCAGCAGTTTAAGCACCTGCCTAGCCAAGCACAAGGACCCTGGTTTGGCCTCCTCACCAAAACAGCCTGGTGGTGCATGCCTGTACCAGCACTGGGGAGGCTGAGATAGGAAGATCACTACAGGTCTATGCTATATAGCAAGACCCTGTACCAAATAAATAAATAAATAAATAAATAAATAAATTTTTTTACATGAATATTTATGGGGCCAGCAAGATAGTTCAGCAGTCTAAAGTGCCTGCTTAGCAAGTGCACAGGGACTACAGTTTGATCCCTGGCACCACATGCCACTCCAGCCCCAAACCCAGGGTGGGCTGAGCCAGCCACAAAGAAAGAAAGAAAGAAAGAGAAAAGATAAGATTTTTTTTTATAAACTAACTTAAAAACTATTTTATAGGGCCAGTGAGATAGCTCAGTGGACTAAAGCACCTGCTTAAGCAACCACAGGGACCAAGGTTTGATCCCCAGCACCACATGCTGCTCCAGCCCTAACCTCAGGGCAAGCTGAGCCTGCCACAACATAAATAAATAATAGTTTTTTTTTTTAAAAAAAGGACATCTTATAAAAATTAACCAACTACTAGTGCTACATCATAAAAAGAATCAATGAAAAGAAATTATTTATATGTACAAAAACAAGGCACAGGAGAAAAAAATGTCATAGCTTCTATGATTCTTGCTCTGTAATTGATCTTTAAACCACATTGGAGGGCCCAGTGAGATAGCTTAGTGGTCTAAAGGGCCTGCTTAGGCAAACTTAGGCAGCCACAGAGACCGAAGTTCGATCCCTGGCACCACATGCTGTGCCAGCCTCACCCCCAGGGCAGACTGAGCTGTCCATAACATAAATAAATAAATTTTAAAAAAACATATCGGAGTTTATGAACTTCCTTGTTCCACATTCACTTTGCTCTCAGAGAGCTCCACCTACCACACACAGTGAGTCAAACCTTCAACCACAAGGGGTGTGCTTGAGTTAAACAGGAGTCAATTCCCACCAACATTTACTGCAAGGCATGGAACTGCCCTAAGGAACCCTTAGGCTGAGGATTCATTCCTTTGTGTGGCTACTAGAACCCTTCTTTGCCCTTGCTAAGAAGTATCAAGAACTCCACCGTCCTCTTATCTCCATGTTGGCTGGCTGTCACCAGAAACCTATAAGGTCCACATACAGTTTTTAATTTACCGTGGGAGGAATTCTGGGGAAATAGAGCCCAAGGTCGTGGAGCAAGAGGTACTTACTTCAGAATGTGTGTTTAGGCTAAACTGTGGGAGAAAACCCTTCCACTTCTGCTAGACTACATGGGAGGAGCACAGTACTCCAACCTGCTATACGCTGTCTCCCCGTGGGGTTGTTACTGAGTCTTCCCGTAAGGCCGCTGCTTTAGGGTTCATCATAAAACCACTGCTACTCAGGATGCTGCCCTACTTCTTTTTCTGCAAGTTGGTCCTTTTTCAGAAGGATACTGTGAAGGTGAACAAGCTACTGGGAATGTCCCACAAAAATTGCTGACTGATTGGGACGGCCAGATAGCTCAGCGGGCCGGCGAGATAGCTCAGCAGATTAAAGCTCCTGCTTTGGCAGACGCAGTGGCCGGGATTCCATCGCCCGTTTGTCAAGCTGCGCCCTCCCGCCCCCCTCACCCCCCGAAACTGGGTGTGGTGGCGGGCACCCGTAATCCTAGCACTTAGAGTGGCTGAAAAACAGGAAGGATCACTATAAAACCAATCTGAGACCCTGTACTAAATACATTAAAAAAAAAAAAAAAGTGCTGATTGAGATAAGGCAGGAAAGAAAAGCACACCGTGTAAGTATTTACTCCAAGAAGTAAGGGGAGTAACTCTATTACTCCAAAAAAAAAAAAAAAAAGGAAAAACAGATCCCTGCTCCCTCCAGGATAAAAAGAGTCACATGTAACCTAACTAGTAGGTTATCAAGCAGCTGCCATCTCCCTTGAAGTTTCGAGAGGGTGCTTTCCACCGGCAGGTGGCACTGGACGAGCTCAGCAGCAAATGCGGTCCCTCTTGGTAAACTCCTATTCCTACTACCATAGCCTCTGTCTTAAATGAGCCCTGGAGTAGTCGGAAAAGGCTGCCTGGGAAGTTTCTTGTTTGTCGCTTTCTGGGGAGAAAGTTCAGAAAAGGAACTTTCTTTTGTGACAAGGGTGACGTTCATAAGCCGGGATTTGAACTCTCTCTGTCACTCACAGACCTGAGTCACTGCCTTATAAGTTGAGCTCCCAGGTGCGGGCCCGACAGCCCGAGGACCCCGGGGCTGCACCGGGGCTGGCGGCACAGCAGCAGCAGCCCGGGCTTCTCGCGGGCCAGGCCAGCGCGTTCCCCGCACCGCCCGCGGGGGCGCTCGGGTCCGAGGCGCCCATTGCCGGCCTTGAACCCTGGGCGGGCCTGGGCCCGCGCGGCGAGAAGCGGCGGGGTCAGCGGGGGAGGCGGAGTCCTTGGAGAAAACGAAACCGAGAACCGAGGGGCAGGAAGTGCGGGCGGGAGGAGAGGCCGCGCTGCGCGCACGGACGACGGACGCGGCCCCGGAGCTGCGGCGGAGCCGGCACGGTAGGCGTCCGAGCCGCGCTCGTCTCGAGCCTCGGCCCGGATCAAGCGCTGAACGCCTCTCGGGCGGCGATCGGCGGGGCGGGAGGACGCGGGTGGCGGTGGGCTTGCAGGGGAAAGCAGACGCGGTGGCCAGGTGCTCCGCAGACAGGTAGGTGGACGAGCGGCGGCGCCAGGGACCCCCAGATCGGCTGGAGCGCACCCGGAGAGTCAGAGACCTTCCCGGCGCCCGCCGCAGCCCCCGCCCCCCCCCTCCACTGCCTAGCGCGCCGGGCGACCTGGGCTCCGCGGCTCCTGGGGTCCCGCACCCGTGTACAGAACCCCCGGCGAGCCTGTGCAGGCCTCGCATGACCTACTTCTGTTTGCTGGAAAGCTTTTT
>PVJA010055458.1:0-11170 GCA_004027025.1 Myocastor coypus | reverse complement strand
TCTTCTTCTTCTTCTTCTTCTTCTTCTTCTTCTTCTTCATCTTCTTCTTCTTCTTCTTCTTTCTGAACTTGTAATGTTTTGTGCCAGGTAAAGATTAGGCAAGAGTGTCTTGTTTCTTTCTGTCAACTGGTGAGCTCTCTTGTATGCAACAGGCAGCCCCTGGGGGGCACCACTGGGCAGGCGGGGTGTGGGGAGCGTGCAGGCTAATGCCCCTCAGGCCACCTGACATCGCTTCGCATCGCTCAGGCCGCTCTCTTTGCTCTGTGCACACAGAAGGAAGCAGCCTGAATCACGCGAGCATCTGCATCTGGGGACATGGAGGGGCGAGCATCTTCCACCCCAGACTAGAAAGCTGAATTGGTTAGCTAGTGGTTCAGGATCAACGACCTGCCAGTCATGGCTAGCCAGTAATGAAATGACATGGCCCTCATCCTAAAGATCAGACAGTCTAGTAAGTATTAACTTTTCCTAATACATATATTTTCTTTGGCAAGTAGAATTGCGAAGAGCAAAGAGACTAAGAGATGATTCTGCCAGACCGTGACTAGCTATGCCTTAGACCGGCGAGCGAGCAACTTGAAATGACTGCAAAACTTCTACCAACGCGGGGTTGTGGGCTGAAGAATTCAAGTCGCTAAAAGGACTATGGCCATATCGCTCATCGCGTCTTATATCAAGCTGCCAGCACCCCAGGTCTCACACAGCTGCCTTGCTTGGGCGCAGCAGGGGGCATCGTTTCCTTAGACTAGAATGCAGGACACCATTTATGTAAGTTAGAGTCTGTGACTGATTGCTCAACTGATTGGAGGTGAGTTTTCAGCCATTTCTCTTAGGGTCCTTGAGGATGAGGCTTACCAAGTTATCTCTTCATTTCAGTCTGCTCAGTGCTTTCTGGGCTTCTGGTTGCTTCTTTTGGTCAAGAAAGAAAAAAAAAAACTGAGATAAATAGCACACCCACGTATGGGCTCGGAGACAGCCTTATTTTAATAATTTCCTTTATAGACTCTGGGCTCCAGTGTAACCACCACTGAGACGAGCTAGTAACTGAGTCCCCATTCTCGGGGTCTTATCTTAATGAGATGTGTCCAGGTTGTCCAATGACGGGCAAGCACATCTACTTAATGAGAGCCATATGGAGAGGCTCTGCTCTTCGTGCCAGGCCACTTGGCAGACATCGCCTCTGCCCTCCCCTGGTGCTTCCTGTTCTCAAGAGTCAGAGACCAGGAAGTGCCTGCTGCTCAGAGGCATCCGTGACACCACCAGCTGGGCTGCAGGGCTGAGTCCAGCCGCACACTCGGGAGGAGCTTGCCCGAACACACATGGCGATTATTTTTCTTGCGAGCTGCAGTGGCAACACTGATAATTAGACCAGGCAAAGTGAGAAGCGCTGGCACTCCCTCGTGGCCATCTGTGGCTTCAGTCTGCTGGTGCTTAGGGCTCGGACAGGAGCTATGTGGTTGGTTGAACTAGCTCTGGATTTTACAGTTTAAAGTGAGGGAAGGTGTTCTGTTTATATCTGGTTGTTTTATTTAACTTCCTTATATATAAGATGGGTAGAAGTTATGATATTAAATCATTTTCAATGAAACTGTCATGCCACATTTTTGCTTTAATATATTCAGCACTTTGAAACACAACATTTAAATTCTGTTCCTCCATCCTTTCATCATGGTAACCTTCCACATTCCTTTTTAAAAAGCGATTCACATTGTTTTCAGTGAGGAATTGTGAAACATGATCTGACTGCTTTTGGTCGAGTTCCAACATTTTAACATGAGTACTGTAGAAAGAATAATTGGTTTTCACTTTCCTTAAGACTATGATAATGGTGTAGCACAATCAAAATGAATATGAAATTCATGACTAGAATGAAAAAAACTATGCACATCTTAGAATGAAAATATAGTAATGGCTAATATATGAAAACACATAAAAGCATATTTATTTTACTTGATCACATGAAATTGTTATTTTTACTGGGATAACTTGGTCAAACATTGGCAATTTTATTTGATTTAATTTAGGTAATTCTGCGCATTCCTGCTACCTGGTTTAATGACGATGAAACTGCATAGTAATTAACCCTAAATGAGTGTGCCCTCTGTGGATTATTGAAGCCTAATGCCAATTCTTCTGTGTTTTGATCCTTCTTTCAGGCCGTTTGACCACTCAGTATGCCACCTTAAAGTGGTGATGAATGACAGAAAACAGTTTGACCAAATTTAGATGCTAAACAAAGCTCATTTTTTTTTTTTTAAATCTAGAATTTAGGATGAAAGGTAGGATAAGATTACACATTCAACCCCACATTAGGAATGATCGACGTTTTCCGTGTGCCGCTTACCATTTACAGCGGATACTAGAGTAGACCAGGTAGGGTTGTTTTCAGTGGATGACAAGGTGATTAAATTTGGGGGCATTTCTGCACATTGTTGGCTGAGCACAAAAAGTGGCCTTTGATGCGCAAACCCTTGCTGTGTGTCAGTGCTTGTTCTCTGTGTCACTGGCGCACTCCGTGACACAAGCGAAGGCACCGGCCCTGGCAGTGATGTATGTGCTCACTTCTTTTTTTTTTTACCAACAGCCCAGAGTAAATATGGGTTCACTTTTTAGCCCCAACTCTGTGGTGACCCTGGAGCCTACCTCAGAGGTGGGGAACCACCAGAATAGAAAAAGCCAGTTAACCCTTCCTAGTCTCACATTCTAAATCCTATTAATTTCCGAGACATTAGCAGCAGGAAAAAGATACAGGCGAAATAGAAATTTGAAACCAGAAGAGTGAGGAGCCAAACCACTCAAGCTGATAATTATGTATGAGTTCTTTTCTTCTGGCTGGCAGCCAGAAACCAGAGGGAGCAGGGCTGCTGAGCCAGTATGTCGTGTTGGCACTGGCTGCAGTCTGTCTGCAAGGAACACAATCCAGGTAATTGTTTAATTGGATCCTACTGAAACGAGAAGCTGGAACTCCCCAAGTTCAGAGTGGTCCAGAGTAAACATCTTTCTTTTCAACTCTATTGATGAGATAAAACCCAAGGATGTTGCGGACATGGCTGCGATCCACGGAGTTCCATTTTCACTGCCACAGACTGTTTTAGCAGTTTCCTTCCAGTACTTGTCTGTCTCCGTCTTCTATTTTTAAATGAGAAGTGCTTAGGATAATATTTTTTCTAACAGTAGAATGAAAAAATGAAAGCAAATTTACATTCTAGGTAAAAAAGATAGTAGCAGGCATTGATACTCAAATACTTCCTGTGGGGGGGCCACGCGGGGCGATGGTACGGCACAGCTGCCCCGGCACAGCCTGCGCTGGGGTCGTCTGGTGTCCCCTCTGCCCTGTGTTCTCTGTGGTGGGTAAAGTCTTCATTGGAGCAGGTTGAGTTAAGCACCTTTCAGCGTCTCTATGTGGATACTAAGAGTGATGACAGTGCCGTTGTGACAGAGGTTACGTAAGGTGACATGTGCAAAGCCTTGGTGTCACCGTCCGGCATATCCTAAGTGCCCTAGAGTGCTGACAGTCATGTGCTATTATTTATTGTTGCTCTTGTGTCAGTATCACGTAAAAGAGACTGCTTTTGCTTCACCATTCTGAGTCATGACTCTTTCAAACTGGAGGTTTTGACTGAATTGTCAGTATGATAAATTATCTAGCATAGAGCTTGGTTTTAGATACAGTCTGCTCGGTGAATGTATCGTGTTTTGGTTTCCCAGTCTCTTTTGTTTTTTCCAATCTCTTGAGGTTTTATTTTTAAGATTCTTTTTCTGAGCTGTATGCATTCATATTTAATGGCTCCCATTTTTATTCCTTTTGTAGTATTAAATATTAAATACTAGGCAGAATATCTACTTTAATTTCCCTTTGGAGTAATAAAATGTTACTAGTAACTATTTCTTGTGATCTGTAGCACTACCCTTTGTCAAAACAGAAGTAATAATAGAACCAGCAAAACGCAAAGATCTCTTAAGGGTGTCATTACTGGATGATTTAACTTCTTCCTGTTCTATTGTTATTCCTTCTATATCTTTCTCTTTGCTAATTTCTCTGGCTAATATGTCCAGAAGGATATTAAATAGGAGTGGTGACAGTGAACATTGTGTCTTCACACAATTATAGAGTAAAAGCTTTCAAGTTTTGTCTGTTTGCTATGATGTTGGCTATTGGTTTGTCATAGATTTTATCAGATTGAGATAAAGACGGTCTCTTCCAATGTTCTGTAGAGTTTTTAATTGTGAATGGGTGTTGGATTTATGTCAAATGCATTTTAGGCATCTAGTGAGATGATCATATGGTGATAGAATATGTAGAACTCTTGGAGACACTGGTGTAGGTAAGGACTTTATGAACAAAACATCAATTACACAGGAAGTATCACAAACAGTCAACAACTGGAATCTCATCTTATTAAGAAGATTTTGCACAGTAAGAGAAACCAGCAATAGAGCGAAGAGTCAGGAGAGTGGAGAACAGTTTTTGCCAACTATTGCTCAAAGGACCACTATCTAGAATGTGTACAAAACTAAAAAACATTAGACCCCCATCCCAATTTAAAGGCCAGTCCAAAAATGAATATATGAAATGAATAGAAATTTATCAGATGAAGTAGAAACAGCAGTGAATACCGTAAAAACGTTGAACATCATTGGCCACTTAAAGATGCAAATTAAAGCAACACTGAGACTCCATCTCACTCCAGAAAGAATGGCTCTCATCAAGAAATCAACCAGTAACAAATGCTGGTGGGGCTGTGGGGAAAAAAGAGCCCTTCTCCATCGTCAGTGGAAGTGTATGCTAGTGCAACCACTGTAGCAATCAGTATGGAGATTACTCAAAATACTAACATTACGGGCCTTATTGGATTCCGCTGTTCCCCTTCTTGGTGTCTTCCCAAAAGAAAGCATTATTGCATGGTGAGATATGCACCTTCATATTTATAGGGCACCGTCTGTGTAGCCAAATCTTCTGTTGTTGTTGTTGTATTTTAGGGAAGGGTCTGCAGGGTGGTCAGGGTCTCACTACTAGATTGGACTCGTAGTGATCTGCCTGTTTACAGCCTCCCAAGAGCTGGGATCACAGGTGCGTGCCACCGTGCCCAGTCTATGTAGGCAAATCTTGAGTACAGCCCAAGTTCCCAGCAAGTGAAGAATAGAGAAATTGCATTTTATTCCTATACACACAGTACTGCTCAGCCATGAAGAAGGGAAGCTTGAGACACTGCTTGGTAAATGGATGCACCTTGAGACCATGCTCTCAAGTCAAGTAGATCAGATACATACGTGTGAATACCACACTGTTTACCTGATGTAAGAAACCAAAAGTGTAAATAAGGACCAAAATGCATAAGAGATAAGGTGGAGTGGGAAGAAAACGTTCAAGTGAGAGGGGAATCTAGGTGGGGGAGCAGGGGGAAAGGAGGAAGGCGAGAGACCAAACAAGAGAAAAGAAGTAAAAAGTGGAGGGGCCTGGCGGGATGGCTCAGTGGTCTAAAGCGCCTGCTTGGGAAAGCTTGGGCGGCTTCAGGGACCTTGGTTCGATCCCCGGCACCACATGCTGTGCCAGCCCTGCACTTGGGGTGGGCTGAGCTGGCCATAAAAAATGAGTGAATGAACAAACAAAGGTTCTGAAGCAAGAAAAAAAAATAATTAAAAATAATAAAAAGTGGAAACAAAGCTTTTGTATATGAAAAGGGCAAGGGGGGTTGAAGGGAAAGGATGCGAATGGAGGGAAAGAATCGATTTCTATCATGCACAATAACAAAGTTCCTATGATGAGTGTGACCCTTATGTATGTTTAATGGGTATCAATAAAGTTAATTAATTTTAGAAATAGTATACATTGGATACATGAAATATATGAAATAAAGCAAATGCCCAGGAGCATCAGGCCTTCTATATTAGTCTTTAGCTTTCTGTGAATTAATTATATTGTTGTACAGTATAAGAGAAAGATCAGACTTCATTCTTGTGCATGAGGGTATTCATGATTTCAATGCCATTTATTGAGGACACTACTCTTCTCCTGTTTTGTATTCTTGGTGATCTTGTCAAACATTAGTTGACTTTTTATGTGTGGGAATTTATTTCTAAGTTCTGTATTTTTATAACTTATTCCATATATCCTGCCATTTTGATTATTATGACTTTGTAATAAACTTTGGAATTAGGAAGTGTAAGGTCTCCAAGCTTTTTTCTCAAGATTCCTTTAGCTAGTAACAATCCTTTAGCATTGCATGTGAATTTTAGAATTGTTTTTCTATGTCTTTTTTCTTGGTCTTATTTAAAAGTTCACATTTTATTTATAATATTTTTGGAAAATGTGAAAAGAATGACAATTTCTTTGGATAAAGAAAAAAGCATTTTAGGGAGAAGTCAAATGAGCCACTCCTTGACACTTAAGTGTTATGATTAGCATACAGCTGCAAATGAAAGATGCGTTCTTTTCTGGCTGAAAGGGCTGACCTGCAATACAACTGCATTGTGGAAGAAATGACCCAAAATTTACATTATGCAAAATAGGCTTTATGTGTGTTTTTCCAAAGATGGAACTATATATCCACAAATGAATTATTATAACATAATAAACATAAATGCAAACATGTTATTCATTAACATACAGCATTAGCATAACTATTAGAAGTTAGCACACTTTTTGCCATCAATTTTTCTGAAGAAAAAAGGCTTTGTGCTGCTGCAATCATGTCACCTTCAGTGCTGACAAAGCTTTCTCAGAGTCAGGGTGAAAGTGGCCCACTCTGTGGTCCAGATTGAGAAGACTCTGTGATGACAGCATTGTTCCACCACCAGTCGGCCCTTCAGTTACCAGTCCAGAATAATTAACTCCCTGTACAGGATGAGTTTCCAGTTTATAGCAGTTGGCCTCAGATTATTACTAATATCACTTTTACTTAGAATTTACATAGGAAAATGGACACTACTATAATTATTGAAAACATCATCATTAACGTTGCAAAGAAAAACGGTTATTTGTAATAGTGTCAAGTTGCTATACTCCTAAGTGAGATAAATCATACCCATATGTGTAAACTTCATATTGTTTCACTAGTATAAGAACATGAAGGAGTAACCAATATCTGAAAGGTACGATAGATGCTGTAAATGGGAGAGAATCTGTTCAAAGAGAAGGAATAACTTGGATGAAGGAAAAGAGAAAAAAAGAATGGAAAAGGAAATCTATATTTGCATACGTAGAATAGCTGGGATAATTTCACTGCTGATTTCACACAGAAAAGTGATTGGCAATGCACAGTGTGCCTAAGGAGAGCCACCAAAAGAGAAAACATCCTCTCAGGCTTTCACAGAGAGCTAATCGGTCAAGCAATGGCCGTGACTTATCCAGATAGCTGATGCTAACAAAGGATCTACAAAATGCTGTACATGGTTTCAGGGTAAATCCTGAAGGGATTTGATTGACTTTGTCAGATACAGAAGTTGCATGTTTTTTTGTTATGTAGGTCTTGCTTTGTCTTGGTCTGAACTATGCAGCAGAGAAGTCTGACCACTAGGTATAAAAAGTAAAACCATATTAATGTGCTGAGCTGTAAAAGGCTCAAGTCAACAGCTTCCAACATTGCCAATTGTGCTGATAACCCACTACTATTATGGACTATTGGACTCCATATATAGCTACTTTCTCTTAGTTCAATGAGAAGGAAGATTTGTACTAATAGCGTTTAAATATATCATGTCTCCATCTTGTACTTGGAACAACTACTATGGAGACAACAATATGCAATCTATTAATTATTGCATCTGTCCTACTAACCTGTTGCGAAACTGTTTCATTGCTGTTTCTTTCTCATTTATATTAAAAAAAACAGTATTTTTCTATTTCTGTGAAAAGAAATGCCATGAAAAGCTTTATAGGAATTGTGATGAATCAGTAGATCAACTTGGGTATCGTATGATGTGTTAGAAATGTTCTTCAACTGCATGAACACAGGCTGTATTTCCATCTGATTGTTTGGATTCCCTTCAGCAATGCCTTTTTAAATGTAGAGTTTTTTCTTCCTAAGTTTTAAAAAACTCCAGGTAACCATATAACCCTGAGAACAGGGGCTAACCTACATCCAGCCCATACCTCGCTGATCCGGTGGTCACTGCCTGCACTCCAGGTCTATGCTGAATGCTGGCTTTATAGTGTAATTTGACTACTTTTCACCACATAGAGTGCTTTAAGCTCAACACTCACTGATTTAAATCTGTGCAGAACTGTGCAAGGTTTCATGGGGACACCAAGCAAGGAACGGAGGACACAGCACGCAACAGAGTCCACAGACTGTGGCTCCTCGCGGTGTGCATCCCAGGAGGTGGGAGAGCCACACGGTTAGGGCTCCTTAGCAGAGGACAACCGAGCCCCCGGCCTCCCTTACTCTTTAGTAGCTGCCTCATGCTGTGTGTGTGTGTGTGTGTGTGTGTGTGTGTGTGTCTGCTGCCTCCGCTCTGAGCAATATACACTGTAAATGTATATTTACCGTCTTCTCTTTGGGACACTTCCTCCACTAACCAAGGTCATTCTTAATATTCTGTTGGTTCATTATTTGTTTCATAACTGTGATTTTCTCTAAGGACGCTATCGTAACTTTTCCTAATTGCTTTGGAGAGCACGCCCTTCATTTACTCCTGCCTTGTCTTTTCGCTGGTGAGGGGGCCTCGCTGTGGGTTTTGGGTAGGAGGGGTGTTCACGGCGCCTGCGCTATTCTGCATAAGGTGACAAGTGTCTCTCTCTCCTCACAGGACAGTTCTCTTCACTTTGACTTCCGTGGTCGTGCTTGTCATTACAACCGACTGGATCAGCTGGGACAAGCTGAATCGGGGCTTCTTGCCCAGCGATGAGGTTTCCAGAGCATTTCTCGCCTCCTTCATCCTGGTCTTTGACCTCCTTATTGTGATGCAGGTGAGTGTCTCAGCTTTTCCCTCTCGGCTCTGGAGCTGCTCTGGGCTTTGTTTTCAGGACAACAAACACCACTCCGCGCAGCGCAGCACAGCGCGCTGCATAAATCCAGACAAGGACATCACTTCTGCTCGCTGCTAAGAGAACCTCCCTGATGGATGTTCAGCAGTTTTTACTGGGAGGAAAATCTAAGTGGGCTTTTATGAGAGAAACACCAAGATTTCATTCGGTGGTACAAGGAGGGCCGCGGGAAGCCGCACGGCCAGTGGTGCTGCTTGCCAAGGCTTACAGGGAAATAAAACAAAAGACAAAAACCCAAAGCCAAACCGCGCCGATGAGGAAAGTGGCAGAGATGATGGTGACATAAAGCCAGCAAGGCAGGGAGAAGCCCTTGTCGGGGCAGCTCCGGGTTTATAGCCCTGGAAATGCAGCGACATAAAAATGCTTCTCCCAGTGATGGCAACGATCGCTTTCCCTCGGTATCCACCAGAGCGCCTTCCCTTGTCGTGTAAACAGTATTTCTGTCTTACCAACAGCTATTTCTGTACAATAGCGTTATGCTAACCAGTGTTGCTCCTGTAATCTTCTGGTGCGAATGCTTGGGGCTTTAAGAATATTCTTTTGCGTGGGCAGAAACAGGTGTGAGCTGTTTCCTGGAGTGTTGGCCTGCTCATTAAATGTCCATCTGCTGGCTAGGCATCTTACTGCCTTCATGGGGCACTCATGGGCTCCCCCCTCCTGAGGCATTATGGGTGCCAAAACCAAGGATCCGTGGCTGGAGGGTAAGGTGACCCTTTAGATCCTGAGCTTAGGAGCGATTTTACAGGATAGCACCTCGCTTTTCTTTCTTCTAGGGTCAAATAGGAGCCTTTCGGAAACCTTTTCTCTGTCGCTTCAAACAAGAGCAATAGTTGTTCTGCTTGTCCTGCCATATAATATATGCTGGGCCTGAGGTGCAAATCCTTCTTGGACTCTATTACTATTTTTAATCAATGACTTCTAAAGTGTAGTGTAAAAATTATTTGAAGAGAGACAAAACTGAATATCGTCATTTCATAAAAATGATGTACTGGGGCTAGGGAGATAGCTTGGCAGTCTAAGTGCCTGCCTGGCAAGCACAAGGTCCCAAGTTGAACCCCAGATACCTCATGCCACGCTGGCCCAAAACTGGGCATGGTGGTGCACACCTGTAATCCCAGCACTGGGGAGGCTGAGGCAGGAGGATCATTACAAGTCTGAACTGCATAGCAAGACCCTGTATCCAAAATAAATAAATAAATAAACAAATAAATAAATAAAAGATGTGTTTCTTTTACTTTCCCTGTGATATCTTTAGCATGGCAGCCAAAACCCTGGAGCTGGAAGCAGCCCTGGCAGGCTCCAGGTCTGTCTCTTCCTAACCCCAGAGCCTGCTCTGGACAGGCAGAGACTGAATTTGTAGCACATACACGGTAACACAGTGTGCATGGCTTGTACAGGGAACTGGTGATCTTCTTCCTTTGCTAAGTACCATACTTCCTAATGTCAAGTGTCCACGTTGGTTAAACGGCCCACTGGCATCTTTCCAAACTCATCTTCAAGACAAAAGTTATTAGTACCCAAGAAGGCTTTGGCGCCCTTGAAGGCGATTGCATTTAGATGTGTGAGAACACCATTCATCACTGCCCATCACCCTGTTTAGATAAATTTTAAGTATTCTTCTAAATAAGTTCACTGAACCCGGGGCTTCAAGTGGAAAAGTATAACATGACGATTCACTTGTATTATGGATTCATCAAGAAGTGCTAAAGAAACACCGATGAGAGCTTGGAAATACAGCCAGGGTTTATTCAGGCAGAGTCAGCAAGCTGGGAAGGCAGAGACGTTCCTGAAGAAAAATGGCCGTGAAGTGAGGAGTCAGGAAAGTGCTGAAGTGTGCAGAGGTAGCTGGCGACCTGCTGCCATGAGGGAGGGAGCGGCGTGCTGGCAAGTACATCAGCCTGGACCACTGGGGCCGCAAGTCACAGGGACCCTGCGGGCGGCTTAGTCAAGAGTGAATGTGTGTCTACATCACACGGACACACTGCACATTTCAAGAGGAGGGCTGCATTGGCCTCTGGGGAGAAGAGATCTAGGTGTCTCGGAGAACCCAGGCCGAGCCCTAGACTCCGCCTCGTCCTTCCCTTTTCTCTTCCTCTTCCTTCTTTTCCTCCTTCTCCTTCTCCTTCTCCTCCTCCTCCTCCTCCTCTTCCTCCTCCTCCTCTTCCTCCTGCTCCTCCTCCTCCT
>PVJA010055457.1:0-11149 GCA_004027025.1 Myocastor coypus | reverse complement strand
TTTTTTTTTTTTTTTTTTTTTTTTTTTTTTTGTCTTTTTGAGACAGGGTCTCACTATGCAGTTCAGGCTGGCCTTGAACTCACTTTTGTGGCCCAGGCTGATCTCGATCTCGCACCGATCCTCCTGCCTCAGCCTTCCAAGTGCTGGGATTAGAGGAGTGCGCCACCATGCCCGGCTGCTGTTTTGGTTTTAATGTTTAGTTCTTTGATCTGTATTTTTATTTAAAAAATTTTAAAAATATACTTGGTACAGGGTCTCACTATAGAACTTGGATTCTTAGTGCTCTTCCTGTTTCAGCTTCCCCAGCTCTGAGATTACAGGCATGCATCACCACGCCCAGACTCAGTGGCGGGCTTGGTGCACCCAGGGTGGGGCCGGTGTGGCATGTGGTGCCAGAGATCAAGCCCTGGTCCTTGCTGTTGCCTGGGAAGGTGCTTAGGCCTCTGAGCTATTTCTGCAGCCCTCTTTGATCAATTATGATTTTGGGTTTTTTTTAAAGAATTTTTAATTTTATTTATTTATTTTTTGCTTGTTTCAGAACCTTTGTTTATTTACTCACTCATTTTTATGGCCGGCTCAGCCCGCCTTGAGGGCAGGGCTGGTGCAGCATGTGGTGCTGGGGATCGAACCTCGGTCCCTGAAGCCGCCCAAGTTTTCCCAAGCAGGTACTTTAGACCACCGAGCCATCCCACCGGGCCCCTCAATTATGATTTTGGATTAGTACATGGCTAGGGATTTGGGTCTAGATTCAATTTTTAGCATGAGGGTAGCCAGTTTTTCCAACACCCCTTATTGAAGAGGCTGTCAGGGCTGGCCACATAGCTCAATAAATTAAGGTCCTGCAAGCCCTCTGGGGTGCGCTGAGACAGCAATTGAGACTGGGTGTGCTGGTGCACACCTGTAATCGCAGGTCTTGGGAAGCTGCAAACCGGCAGATCACTGTGAGTCAGATCTAGTAGTGAGACCCTCAACACCCTGTATACCCTTCCCTAAAATAATAATAATCAAAAAAGGCTGTCTTTCCTCCAGCGAATCCTTCCTCAAGGGTCATACAGTGGAATGTGCTTCCGCTTGTTTCTGCATGTTCTGTCCTGTTCCACTGACCTTCATGCGTGTTTATGTGTCAGTACCATGGCGTTTTTTGGTCACTGCAGCTTTATAATTTAACAAGTCTGGGACTGTGGGACTGTGATGTCTCCTGTTTTTTCCTTGTCTCCTAGCATTGCTTCTGCTGTTCTGTGCTTCTTCCAGTTCTATATGAATTTTAGGATTTGCTCTAGTTTTGTGAAGAATATTGGTATTTCGGTTGAGATTACATTAAATCTGTTTATCCACTTTGGAAGAATAGTCATTTTGACTCTCTTAGTTCTGCCTATCCAGGAACAGGGCATATCTTTCCATTTTCTGATGTCCTCCTCCTCAATCTCTTTTTTCAGGTTATTGTGGTTTTCATTTGAGAACTCTTTCATTCTTATTTTAGTCAGGTTAATTCTAGGTAACTTTTCTTACTGCTATTCTGAATGGCATTTTTCTGATTTTTTTTTTTTTTTTTTTCCAGTGAATTCCTTGTTGGTGCAGAGGAATGCTATTAGTTTTTACACATTGTTTTTGTATCTTGTTTTATTGTTGAATTTGGTTTTTAGTTTAGATGTTTTGGTGTATTGTTTGGACTATGTAGAAAATCCTATCATTTACAAATGTGGTAATTTTTTTCCTTTCATACACACACACACACACACACACACACACACACACACACCTTTTACTTCTTTTTATCACCAATTGCTCTTTCTAATGGTTTAACGACAGATACAGTGATACTGGGCATACTTGTTTTTGGTTTTAGATGGAAAGTTTTTAGTTTTTTTTTTTGTTCATTATGATACTGGTAGTAGGTTTGTCATAAATATCTTTTATCAGATTGAGATAATGTCCTTCAAAATCTATTTTCTAAGTGTTTTCTTTTCTTTTTTTTTTTTGGTCACAAAAGACACTGAATTTTTTCTCCTTGCTTCTGTTTATGTGATATGCTATATTGATTTATCTGTGTTGAACCATCCTTGTATTCCTAGCAGAAAGCCTGTTGTTGTGATATGCGATCTTTATGATAATTCATTGCTTTTTTTTCAGTATTGTCTTGGTGAAGACTTTTGCATTTCATTAAAGAGATTGGTTTGTGTTCTCATTTTTCATCAGAACTTTATCTGGCTTTGAAATCAAGGTAATAGTAGCTTCCAGGAATAGCTTTGGAAGTTCTTCACTTTCAGTTTTACTGAAGAAATTGAGGAGTTTGGCATAAGATTTTCCCTAAAATGTTTGTGGAATTCAGCAGTGAATCTGTCTTACCTGGGTTTTCTGACTTAGCATTTTTGTCCTGAATTTTCAAATTTGTTGATACAGAGATTTGCAAAGTAGTTGTTCAGTCTTTTTGAAAATTTCAGCAGTTCCCATTGTGATGTCACCCTTTTTAATTTCTAACTGCTTTGATCTGAATCTTATGTTTTATTTTTGGTTAGCTTGGCTAACAGTTTGTCTATTTTGTTTGTGTTTTCAATAAGCCAACATTTCCATTCATTGATCATTTATATAACTTTTATGCTCTCCATTTCATTGAATTTTCCTCTGATCTTCCTAATTTCCTTCTTTGCTAGCTTCTGGTTTTGATTGTTTTGTTTTTCTAGGACCTGGAGTTTCAATTTTAGGTTATTAATTAGGACATGCACTCTTTTTGTGATACGGATATTTACAATATGTACCTACTTATCAGTGCTACTTTCATTGTGTCCCATAGGTTTTGGTATATTGTACTGGAATTATCAGTTAGTTGTAGAAACTTTTATTTATTCCTTAGTTTCTTCTATAATCTGTTGCTTAAATAAGGATGTACTGTTGTTTCTATGACTTGCATAATAATTGTGTTTTGTTGTTGATCATAATTTCATTGCATATGGTCTGGTAATATGCATGATATAATTTCAATTTTTGCATTTACTTAAACTTGCTTTATTGACTAATATGTGTTCTATTCTGAAGAAAGTTTCATGTGCTGCTGAGGAGAATATGTATGTTGTTGGATGGAATGCTTTCTATATATTAAATCCATTTGTTCAAAGGTGTTATTTAACTCTAATAAATGGCTTGCTACACATTTCTGTAAGAATCCCCAATAGTACTTCAAGCTTAAAAGTAAATGCTTGGTGGAGAAATATATTTTCATGTCGAAGAGTACCTAAAGAAATTCATAATTATTAAACCAGCACTTCAAAAGTGTTCTCAAGGATCTTTTACAAAGAAATAATGAAGCTAACAATAACAAAAAAAATCTAATAGAAAGAATATGCCATGAAAGGTGAACAGCTAACTAGAAGGAAATCAATAGCAGGAAAATGAGGCAATGACAGGAATAGGTCACTACTTATCAGTAATAACTCTCTATGAGTGGTCTAAATATCTCAAGTAAAGATGGACTGGTAGAATGCTACCACTGATGGGAAACTTGATCGGTCCTCTGGTCTCTGATGGATGTGTGCCACAGGGAGGGGCTCAAGTGGACTGTTGACTTAGTGCTGGCAGTAGTGGGGGTCTAGTTGCTCCCTGTCTTTTCTGGCCATGTCCTTGACCAGGATCAGGCTTGTTGCTTAGTCCTTGCATTTGCTGCCTTGTGCCAAGAAGAAGCAAAATGTAGAGCTAGCTTGGGTGGGTCTGAGGAAGCTCTGCTTGCTTGTGTTTGCAGAGGAGGGCACTGCGCATCTAGCATGGGCCTGCTTTCTTGCTTCCTGGGGATGCCATGCATCTACTGTGGGCCTGCTTATTCATTTTGGGGAAAAGTCACCTCACCCCTGGCATGCTTGTGTCAGGCATTCTTTATTTTCCTTAGCTTTACTAAGGGTTTGTTCATTATGTTTAGTTTTTTGAAGAGCCTACTTTTGGTTTTATTGATTTCTTTATTGTCTTATTCATCTCTATTTCATTTATTTCTGCTGTGAGCCTTAAAATTTCCTGCCTTCTGCTAACTCATCCTTCTTTTTATAATTTATTGAGGCATAATTTGGGGCTACATATTTGGAATAATTTTTCAGGCCTTGGTGCCTGAAAGCACACTTTGCTCCTTCTCTTTGTCATTTTGTATAGCCCTGCCTTCTGATCTTTGGTGTAGAGCTTTGGTAGAGTTCTTACCTTAGCACCAGATCTTGATCTATCAAGTTCAAACTTATCCAGTTGGGTGTGGCTTGGTTCTGGCTGCTGTGCTCTACTTCTTCCTATTGCAGCCCTTGGAGGTGAACCTGCTCTGCTACTCTGGCAATATGTTCTGCTCCTGGATCATATGGGTGAGTCTTGTATCTAGCCTCTCTGCAGGGAGTTCTGCCACAGTTTTTCACACTGAGCCTGTCTGATGGATGAAGTTCTACTCATGTGCCAGCCCTGGTTGCTAGGTTGAATGAGTTTTTGTTGGGCCCAGGGTAGTCTCAGCCACATGCTGGGCCTGGTTGCTGTGTTAAATGAGTTTCTGGTGTGTTCTGGGCAATCTTACTCACACCTGGGCATTTTTCTTGGGTCGAATTCTTCTGTTATTATTATTTGTATGAGATATCTTTCATCCCTTCACTTTTAGCCTATATATGTCCTTAAAGCTGAAATGAGATTCATATAGGCATCAGCCAGTAGATATTTAAAAAAAAATTAACCCGTTCACTCTGTGTCTTGATTGGAGAGTTTAATCTATTTACACTCAAGATTAGTATTAATATGAGGATGTATTCCTGACAGTTCATTTTTTTATGTTTTTTTTTTTTGCATATTGATGACTATTTTATGCAGCTTTCTCCATAATTTTCATATGGATCAATTTTACCTCAAAACATTCTTTGAATCTCTTAATATTATTCTTGATAACACAGCTGCAATCTTAATTATACCCTCTGTTTTTCTGATAAGCTTACACTAGGAGTAGCTTTCTCCTTGTTTCTAATATGAAGTATGATCAAAAGATACAATGAATATTGCTATGGTTTGTGTTTGGTTGTCTCCCCATCCCCCATGAAGCCTCGTACATTCATGGGGGCAGGTTGCCAGAGTTTGTGATTAATTCATGATCTGTAGGATTATGGGAGTGAGTGTTGCGCCGGAACTGGAACAGATAGCTTGAATGCAATATAAGGAAGGGTGAGAGGCTTGCTAACTTCCACAGCCACTGCTCCTTTTTAGGTTGGGCTTTTTACTATTTTGTACTGCCATGAACAGCTGTCTCTGCCATGTGCCACTCTGCCTTGGAGCCAGGCAAATGTGGACTGAAACCTTCACTAACTGTGAGGTAAATAAAATTTTCCTTTCTTAATTTTGTGTGTCAGGTATTTTTTCCCAGCAATGGGAGAAAGGTAACTAAGACAGAATTTGGTACCAGGAGTTGAGTCATTGTGGTGACTATACCTGACCATTTATTTTCCTATGTTTATAGCAGCACAATTTGTGATAGCCAAATCTCGGAAACAACCAAAATGCCTTCACTTGAAGAATGGTTGAGAAAGATGTGTTCTTATACAATGGAATATTACTCAAATATAAAGAATGATAAGTTTGAAGTCTTTGTATATAAGTGGATGTATCTTGAACACATTTTTATAAGTGAAATAAACCAGAGGTACATGTGTAAATATTGTATAGTCTTCATAGTATAAGAACTCAAGAGAATAAATAAAAATAGAAAGGCATAACACAGACAAATAGAAGTCAAGACCTTAAGGATTAAACAACAGCAAGCAGAAAAGTTAGGAAATATGGCAGGGGCAAAACCATACACTTATATACACAGGATGATATAGACAATGGTTCTAACAATCTCCAACAGGTTTTTTACACTTAAGATAGTAATGTGTAATGCTAAAACTATGCCTGTCACTCTGGTCTTTTTGATGCATGCTACTTCTAATGTCATATCAATTATTGCTATACAAGTAAGTGTTTGTTTTAAAAAGCAAAAAGAGAAATAAAAGAGAATAAGACACAAGGAAAAATGTCATAGGATTGAACTGCTACAATTTTGTATATGGTTAGATTTCTAAATTTCTGTGTAAAAGTAATTGTTTTTTAAAACCATATTCTATAGGGATTTATTAGAATACCAATGATTGATGGAAAACACTGGCTCTAAGTCTAAAGTGTTCTATATTCAGAAAGACAGTAATATTAAGCTCAAGTGCTTATGTTATAGAGTAATAGTGTCACTAAGCTTCTCTTCTGGAGGGTTAACAACTTAATTTTGCAGAACAAAAGCTTAGAGAAAAAGAAGGGCTATAAGGATTGCTAATATTTTGGCCCTAGCCCTGCTAGGTCAGTGAGGACTCTGACATAAGAGAACGTGTAACGTAACATCCTATTACTCAGTGGTTTCCCAAATTTTCTGTTCAAGGGGATTATGGAGCCAACGAGGAAAGGGATCAATGACATGTAGTGAGCCTAAGGAGAATCACCTAGAGACCTAGAGAGAAAACATTCTCTCAGGCTTTCACAGAAAGCAAATTGGTCAAGCAATGGCCATCACTCATCTAGATGGCTGACTCTGACAAAAGTTCTACAAAATGCTGTTTGTGGTTTCAAGGTAAATCCTGAGGAGATTTGACTGACTTTGTCAGACACAAGGTTACATTTTTTGTTATATAGGTCTTGTTTCAACTTGGTCTTAACCATCCAGCCAAAAAGTTTAACCATGATGCATAAAAATAAAGCAAGATTAAGTTGTTGAGCTTGAAAAGACTCAAGCCAACAGCATCTGACATTGCCAGTTCTGCTGATAACCCACTACTTTTGTGGACTATTGGTCTATAGATGCAACTATTTTCTCTTAGTTCAATGAGAAAAAATATTTTTACTAATAGTGCTTAGAAAAGTTATTGTGTCTGCATCTTGTACTCTGAACTATGAAGACAACAATATGCATTGTATTAATTACTGTAGCTTTCCTACTAACAGGTTTTTGAAACTGTCTGATGGTTATATCTTTCTTATTAAAATTAATAAAGTTAAAAGAAAAGGCCTTTGGGAATGGCTTGTGGGAAGAGATAGGGAAGGTTTGGAGATGTTGCTGAAAGAAAAGCATTAGAATGCCTTCAACTGTTTTGTATGGGAGATTCTGATCAGAGCTCACATCAGAAGACTGATAGAAATCCTGCCTGTAAAGATCATGCTGAGAGGTTTCTGCTGTGAAAAATGACTACATTGGTTATTTAACTCTAAATGATATGTGCTATGGTTTGGCGGAAAGTTTGTCTGCATTTTGCTCATGTTCAGAGATTTTGCCTGAGACTGAGATTAAATGCAGCAACTGCTTAATCTGGTAGGAGAAATTTCGAGGCAGTTGAATATTAAGGAAGTGGCATGGTATTTATTTTCCTTTGTTACTGAGCTATCTCACCAGACCTGTATGGCTATTGTTATGGCTTTTAGTCAGATTTATGTTGAGCATCAAGAAAAAAGAATCCAGCAGGATGTTTTGAGATATGCATTATTTCAAGAGAAAGCTGTGGACTGCAAAAATGGAGCTGAGATCACCATTGCTGAGAATGAACAGGAAAAGATAGCCAGAAGGCATCAGAAGAAGTAGCAAGTCTCCACCCTTTATGGCCTCAAAACTACAAAAGTGAAAGAGTTTAAGGAAAAAGCTGCAGAGCTCCATGCTCTACAGTTGTGGCAGTGATAACATCAGGCTCCAGAATGACATTACAGAGCAGAGAATTTGTTCCTCAGAATCAGAGTCAGAATGATCAGAAATCCAGGAACTTGACACCTACAACTAAGAGAGAAGAAAACATGGCTACTGCTTCAGCTAGCAGTAAACCTTGGCATCACCCACATGCCGTTAGTTTTAGGTGCCTGTAGAATGCAAGAGTTCTGAGGTTAAGAAGGTTTCCACCTAGATTTCAGAAGGCCTGTGAGGCCTGGTAGTGTGACCACCAGAAGTGAAATAGAGAGTGAGTAGCCTAATGTGCAGTGGAGATCCCAGAAGTTTGGAAAATCCAGGAATACGGATCAGCTAAGGAAAGCTACAAGGAAGGAGCAAAACAGGCCTAAGAGAGAAACCATAGGAGATACAACCCCAGAAATGTCAGTCGTGGAGCCCCATAGAGCTCACAATGTTCCACATGGAACTATAGGACTTAGTGTTTGACCTTCTGGATTTTGGAGCTGCTTTAGTACCAGTGCTTTCTATCCTGCTGTTTGTGCCATTGGTATGGTAATGTTTATCTTGTGCCACTGAATGTTGGAAGTATTTAACTTTTCATTTGTGCAGGGGTCCACAGCTAAGAGTTTGCCTTAGATCTTGTGGACTTGGGAACTGGATTTTTCAACAGTGCTCTTAGAGATGGGATAAAATGCTTTTAGCATAAAGGGATATGCATGAATCTTTTGGGAGTTAGGGGCAGAATGTTATGTTTTATGTCTATTTATTCCCCCAAAGTCTCATACCATTACTGGGGCAGGGTTCTAGAATTTAATTATTAATTAATTCATGATCTAGTGCTTGGATTATGAGCATGAGTGCTATACCTGCCCTGGCATAGATAGTTTAAATACAGTATATGGAGGGGATAGAGGCTTTCCTAGCTCCCACATCTGCTGCTCCTCTCTTTTTGCTCTTCCTATCTTCAGCCATCATGAGCTGCTATCCTCTGCCATGTGCTACTCTGACTTGGAGTCAGCTGAGTATGGACTGAAACCTCCACTGAATGTGAGCTAAATAAACCCTTTATTCTTTAATTCTGGGTGTCAGGTATTTTGTCTCAGCAATAAGAGAAAAATAACTGAGACAAATGTCCAAATAAAAAAAAATTATAGTAAAAAACAGTACCATTAATCCTCCTCATAATTCATGTCCCAGCATTGAATATATCTGCCCATCATTCAGGCCATTTTCTGAAGCAATTTTCTGGTCCTTTGTGTCTTCAGTTAAGCTCTCCTGGCTGTCTCAATGCTCTGAATTGGTGTAACACATTTATGGCAGTTTCTATCAAATGAAAATGTTATGTGGTGTCTTTATCCAATTTATATATCAGATCTTGTACTGAATGACTTCTGATTCTTCTGCAAAGTCAGTTTCCATGAAAGATAAATATTTTGAGATGATTCATGATATCAAAGCAACAGTAACAACACAACTCATGACACTTATGACAAATGACTTTGAGAACTGCCTCAGAAAGTGAACAGAATAATGGGATAAATGTGTGTGAAGTGAAGGGAGAGTGCTTTGTGGGAGATTCAGGACATTGTGTATTTTGCTGTAATAAAGTTTTAAAAATTCCAACATTCCTCCTATATTTGGTCCCATGTCACACACATTGAAACACTTCAAAATCTTTCAGCTGAATCATTATCACCTGCGCTCTTTTCCACAGGTCCTCAGAGAATTCTTGCATTTTCACGTTGCCTGTCTTTCTGGAAACCCACTTTCTACTTTTTTCTATTCTGTGAAAATTTTGTTTAGTTTCTCAGTCATTTCAGTCATGAGGTAGAAGTGCTGAGTACATATTTTTACATTACCTGTATGAAAAGAACTTTCTAGTTCTGGAATATTTGTGGAAATAGTTTGTATTTTAAATACTGCATTTCATATAATTATCCTATCAAATGAAATAGTATCTAATATACTGTTTCTATGTGTCAAGACTATAGTTATCTAATTTAATGTGCATAATAACTTATTCCATTATAAAGTCATTGCCTACATTTATACATGAGTAAATTTGGATTTAGAAAGGTTAATAATAATTCACTATAGTTCATATTGCCAGACCACTTTAGAGCCACTGCAGTCTGATTCCATTGGAGGTTTGTTCTTTTCCTTTCTTTTGCACAATATATTTCAAGCATACAGAAAAATTGCAATATTAAAGGTCATGAGTTTATACCTTTATTTATTTATGTATTTAGGACAGGGTTTACAGGGTCCTACTATACAGATCAAACTCATAGTAATCCTCCTATTTTTAGCCTCCCAACCATTGGGGTTACGGGTATGCGCCACTATGCCCAGTCTCAAATTTATACCTTTAACCTGAAACTGTTATGAACATTTTGCTCTACCTATTTTCTCCCACTCATTTTTTTTGGTATAATATTTGAAGGTAAGTTTTAGATTTGACACTTTACTCCTTCATACTGTCTTCAGTCTCAAAGCAAGCTCACAATTCTCTTCAAAGTGATCTCTTTAGTGATTTTTTTTTATTACTTTCCTAGAAATGGAGAGAATTTTTTGCTTGCGAGGAGGGAGTCTTTCATCTTCGAAATTTAAGAATGAGAAAGGGGCCTGGTGTGTAGCAGATGAATCAATGAAATATATATATATATATATATATATATATATATATATATATTTATGTTAATGAGAGAGTAAGTACATACAAGTTATCCAAGATAAAGAAAATCTGGTTCAGTTTAGATGGCAGGATATTGGGGACACAAATTATAAATTGAATCTAGAATCTAGAGGGCGTCTGAGGCTGTCCTGGTCCAGCCCTTTGGAGCCCTGTTAGAAGGGGAAGCTCTCTGCTTTCTTCTGGTCACATTTGAAAGCCTTAGGATCAGTGAGGCTGTGGCATGCAAGGGCAAGATGAGACTTTCAGAGTCAAGTAGGGAATATTTCCATTAGGTACTAACAAAGATTTGAAATAATTGGTATAGGTATCTGTCTGCAAGTTCTGTGCTTCCTCTATGCCATTCCTTTTGATTTAGTATTTGTTGCTCCTCACTTCATACTATTCTTCTATAGGTTAAAGTATAGCCAAGAAACGAGCATGTTTATTTTATTTATTTATGTATTTAATTTTTTGCGGGACCGGGGTTCAAACTCACAACCTTGCACTTGCCAGGCAAGCACTTATGACACGGAACTATCTCCCTAGCCCTGAGCATGTTTATTTTAAACAATGTTTTAAAACAAATAATGTACATCTTGGCTGAGTTTGAAAATACACTTTTATTGTATTTATTTTATTTTAATTTAATATATTTAGTAAGGGTCTACAATGTCTCACTACACAGATTGGATTCGTAGTGATTCTCCTACATTCAACCTCCCAAGCACTGGGTTTACATGTGCACACCACCACACCCAATCTCATTCAGCGTCTCAGCACACTCAGAGGGCAGAAACTGT
>PVJA010055456.1:0-11175 GCA_004027025.1 Myocastor coypus | reverse complement strand
TTTGTAGCCCAGGCTGGTCTCGAACTCGCACCAATCCTCCTGCCTCAGCCTCCCGAGTGCTGGAATTACAGGCGTGCGCCACCACGCCCGGTGATTTGCCTATCTTGAACCATCCCTGCATCCCTGGAAAGAATCCCACCTGGGCATGATGTGTAATCTCGATGACTTACTGCGTTGTTTGCCCTTATCTTGTTGAGAGGTTTTTATATCTGTGTTCAATAGGGGCATTTGGATGTAGTTTTCTTTTTTAGTTTCATCCTTCTCTGATTGTGGTATCAGGGTAATGCTTGCTTCCACTCATAAATGTAGGAGTTTTTCTTCTCTTTTAATTCCATTAGAATGTGGGAAGTGGCAGCATTAGGTCTTCTCTGAATTTCTTGTCCACTTGAGCAGTGAATTTGTCAGGGCCTGGGCTTGTAGGAGGTTGCTAGGTTTTTAATTTTATCTTCAATTTCATTGACTCATATTATTTCATTAAGAATTTTTATATTTTATTGATTCAGTCTTGGTAATGCCTATGTATCTAGTAATCTGTGCAGTTCTTCTGCGTTTTTCAAATTGTAATTATTTATTTATTTATTATGTTATGGCCAGCTCTGCCTGCCCTGGGGGTGGGGCTGGCACAGCATGTGGTGCTGGGGATCGAACCACCGTCCCTGTCGGCTGCTGCCCTGCTTCTGCACTCCATTGGCCGCTCTCCTAGGTGTCTGCCTGCCAGCTGCCCTCTCCGCGGGGTACAGCTACACCTGAATAACTACCAGCCGCTACTGTGCGCTCTGTCCACTGCTCCGTGGTGCCGGCCTATTTCTCTGTGGAGGTGGCTGGTAAAGGCCAGGTGCTTGCAAGTTGAAACTGCCTCTTCCCTGCAGAGAGTGGGGCCTCGGAGGAAGCGCAAACCTCAGCCTCCGGCTTCACTGAAGTAGCTCTCTCTACCCGCCCCATGGCTTCAGTTCTTGCTGCAGGCCCTCGCTGGGTCCCAGGCACCCACCTCCTCCTTGTCTTCCTCGGATTGCTATGTTCCAGTGTCTGGACATGGCTGCAAGCCTCAGGGGTGCTCTTCCTCTGCTGTTGATCACTCTGCCATCCTCTATGTTACTCTGGTAACAACTACTATCATACAGCTGTGGGTCTTCCCGCCCCCATATGAGCCAGTGTATTTTCTTTATCTGGAATTCTTTTTTTTTTTTTTTTTTTTTTGTCTTTTTGAGACAGGGTCTCGCTATGCAGTTGAGGCTAGCCTTGAGCTCACTTTTGTAGCCCAGGCTGGTTTCGAACTCGCACCAATCCTCCTGCCTCAGCCTCCCTGAGTGCTGGGATTACAGGCGTGAGCCACCACGCCCGTCTTCTCTTATCTGGAATTCTTTAGCTACATCCATAAAGATCCCTTTGCCAAATGAGTCACATCCACAGGCTCTATGAATGAGGAGGCAGGCATACCTTTGAAGGTCACCTTTATTTTTTGTTTTTTGTCTTTTTGAGACAGGGTCTCGCTATGCAGTTCAGGCTGGCCTCGAACTCACTTCTGTAGCCCAGGCTGGTCTTGAACTCACACCAATCCTCCTGCCTCAGCCTCCCAAGTGCTGGGATTACAGATGTGCACCACCACGCCTGGCTATTTATTTATTTTTGTGGTGGGCTCAGCCTGCCCTGGGGCAGGGCTGGTGCAGCATGTGGTGCCAGGGGTTAAACGGTGGTCCCTGAGTTTGCCTAAGCTTTCCTAAGCTTGCCCAAGCAGGCACTTTAGTCTGATGAGCTATCTTCCTGGCCCCTGGAGGTCACCTTTATATCCACAACACCACAGTGAAGTGCAGTGGCTTACGGAGCAGTGGGAGACGGCCGGACTTTCAGCATCTGGCAAGAGGGACGGAAGAGTGCCTCAAATATGAAGTGTCAGAGTGTACCCCCAGTCCCTTCTTGGGCAGGAGGCTAGGCTAGGGCTGCAGCTGCCTAGTGCATGCATGGGTGGGCCTCCTGGGAGGGGAGGGGTGCAGAGAGGAGCCTCCCTGCCTCCCAGCCCTGACTCAGCATCCGGCAGGGGAGTCCACAGAGCAGCTGAGGCCGGGTTGAAGTTCCCCATCTGTGTGTGTTGCTCTCTAGTATGTGACCTGCCGACAGCTTTCGAGTGGTAATCAGCACCCTCATGAATTCTGGGACCCGGCCCAGCCCGCCTCTGCTCTCCAGTCTCATGCCAACTATTCCTGCAGGCCCCAGACACGACCTTCCTCTCAGTTGCTCTCCCCCTGCCCCTGGGATCTTGCCCTGGTGTCCCTCCTGCTGGCCGGCTTTTCAGTCTGCTTCCCTGATCTCGCATCCATGGTGCTTCAGATCTCAATCCTGATTTCTCCTCTACAGGGAGTTCTCCCTGCATTCTCTAGTCCAGGTCATACACATGTGCGAAGTAAATTATCTTCCCTCCAGTCCTGGGCGGCGAGTCTAAGGCCTTACGCTTGCGAGCTACGTGTGGAACCACTGAACCACATCTCAAGCCCTTGGCAAAATTTGACAAAGTCTCACTAAGTTGTTCAAGTTGACCTTAAATTTGCAAATGCCCCTCCTTGATCTCTGCCTCCCACCTGCAGCTGCTGGGATTATAGTCTCGCACCACTGGGCCTCACTAAATTTTCATGGTTCCCTGGCCTTATCTACCAAGTCTATAATTGTATATGTATTTGTAATATTTTTAAGAGCTATGGGTTCTAGGGCCAACCAGATAGCTCCGTGGACTAAAATGCCTGCTTAGGCAGATGCACAGTTGTCAGGTTCGATCCCCAGTGTGCTATGCTTGCTCTGCTCCAGGGGCATGCTGAGACAGCAATTGAGGCTGGGTGTGGTAGCACACACCTATAATCCCAGCACTTGGGAGGCTGAAAACAGGAGAATCACTATAAATCTGATCTATGTAGTGAGACCCTGTAGACCTCGTAGACCCTGTCCTAAATACATTAAAGAAAAAGAGCTATGGGTCTTGTTATGTTGCCCAAGCAGGTTTTTTTTTTTTTTTTTTTTTTTTTTGCGGCACCTGGGTTCAAACTCACGACCTTGCACTTGCCAGGCAGGCACTTGTGCCACGGAGCTATATCCCCAGCCCCCCAAGCAGATCTTGAGCTCCTGGGCTCAGGTGACCTTCCTGCTTCAGCTCTCCTAGTAGCTGGGACTACACATGAGAAATGAACCTAGTACTTTTTTTTTTCTTTTTTAATTTTAAGAGAGTCTGTGGCCAGGCGTGGTGGCTCTCGCCTGTAATCCCAGCACTTGGGAGGCTGAGGCAGGAGGATTGGTGCGAGTTTGAGACCAGCCTGGGCTACAAAAGTGAGCTGAAGGCCAGCCTCAACTGCATAGCGAGACCCTGTCTCAAAAAGACAAAAAAAAAAAAAAGAGTCTGTAGGGGCTGAGAAGATAGCTCTGTGGCACAAGTGCCTGCCTGGCAAGTGCAAGGTTGCAAGTTTGAACCCCGGTCCCGCAAAAAAAAAAGTGGGGGGTTGTCTGTCTTAGTTACTCTTCTCTTGTTGCTAAGACAAACACCTGACGCTCAAAATGAGGAAAGGAAAGGTTTATTTAGCTCAGTTACTGGAGGCTTCAGTCCATATTCAGCTGGCTCCAAAGCAGACTGGCACATGGCAGAGGGCAGGCAACCTTCCCTGGTAGCAGGCAGAGAGCAAGGGCACTGGGAGAGAGCTGGCAGCTGCTCAAGCAGCTAACTTCTCTTTCTTTACATTGAAATGCAAATCACCTGCCCCAGGGGAGGGGCAGCACCCATTTCCCCAATAATCAATTGCAAATTCCAGAAACCCCATGACTGCATGAGGCTTTGGGGGGATTCCTATGCACAAACCATAATAGGGTCTCACCAGGTTTCCCAGGCTGGCCTTAAAGTTATGATCTTCCTAGATCTCAGTCTCCCAGATTGCCAAGATCACAGCTGTAAAAAAAAAAAAAAAAAAAAAAGATCACAGCTGTGCCCCACCACACCTGGCCCTGTAATACTATTTTATTAATGTTTCTCTTCATACAGTATAAACCAGAGAGCAAACTTGTATTTTTTTTTTTTTTTTATTTCTTGTTTCAGAACCTTTATTTGTTTATTCACTTATTTTTATGGCCGGCTCAGCCCGTGCCCTGGGGGGAGGGCTGGCGCAGCATGTGGTGCCGGGGATCGAAACTCGGTCCCTGAAGCCACCCAAGCTTTCCCAAGCAGGCGCCTTAGACTACTGAGCCATCCCACTGGGCCCAAGCTTGTATCGTTTATCACTCTATCCCATCACTTGGGCATTGTGGGAGCACCCAGAAGACGTTTATGGTAGTCTTAGAACATGCTTGCAGTTGTTGGACATTCTCTCCATCAAAGGTAGAGTCTAACTGACCTCCCTTTATTTTTATTTTTATTTTTTTTTGACCTCCCTTTAAATATGGGCTGGCCTGCCTATGGGCCTGAGTTCCAGTTTCTTTGGAGGCTGCAGCAGGAAGATTCTTGGAGCCTAAGAATTCAAGAATTCAGGGCCAGTCTGGGCCCTTTGGGGAGTCTCCATCTCAAACACAAAAACATCAAAATTGAGCAGGCGAGTGACTCATACTTAACTAACAGAACGTGGAAGAAGCTGGCCAGAGGTAGCGTGGCTTCTGCAGGCTCTCATCTTTTCGGATGTTCCTTCTCAAGGCCCAGCTGCCATGCTTTGAGGATACCTCGGCCCTCAGAGAGGACCTGTATGGGTTTGGGCTGAGGGCCTCCCTAAAATCCACACTTGCCTTCCGAGTCCTCCACTTATACTCAGGAAGCCTCTGGTATGATTCCAGCCTCAGCTGTCATCACAGCCTTTTTCCCGTTGTTGCAACCAAATGTGGGAAGCAGAGTACTTTCCAAAGAAAAATAGTGCGTTTAGCTCATAGCTTTAGAATTGGAAATTAAGACTTCCAGACTTTGCAAGAACCAGTGAGTGACCTCCTACTATGTCTCACTTTTTTTTTTTTTTAATGTATTTAGTAAGGGTCCACAGGGTCTCACTATATAGATAGGACTTGTAGTGGTCCTCCTGTTCTCTTTTTTAAAAAAAACTTTATTTGTTTTATGTTATGGCTGGCTCAGTCTGCCCTCAGGGTGGGGCTGGCAGTGCATGTGATGCTGGGGATCAAACAGCATCCCCTGCGGTTGCCCAAGCTTGCCTAAGCAGGCACTTCAGACCACTGAGCTTAGTGTAGGGACCACAGTTCATATCCCTATCCTCCTGTTTTCGGCCTATGAAACACTGGGATTACAAGCGTGTCCCACACCCAATATCAATCACCTCTCAGTGTGTCCCCGGGGTGGAGCTGGCAGGGCACACTGGGGGACTGAACCCCAGCCTCTGTGCTCTGCCTAAGCAGGCACTTAAGTCTGCTGAGCTATCTGACTAGCCCCTATGTCCCACCTTTTAAAGCTTTGTCACCTCTTCACAACAGCCTGCTAAGAGCTGGCCTAGCACATGAACCTTTGGGGGTACCCCATCATGTCCAGACCATAACATTGCCTAAGGGCAGTCATGGGGGAGACCCAGTTACTCCCAGAACCCCAAGAGTTAAAATAAGTGTGTTAAATAAGAGTTAAAATAGTGTGTAAGCCACTAAGTTTGAAGAAGATGTTGCATAGCAGCAGTTATGGGAACACACTGCTCATCAAATGGGTAAGTGTGGAGAGGTTTGGCTGAAGGAATGTTGCCTGTACGGGCTTTATTTACTTATTTATATTTTATTTTTGAGACAGGTTCTCACTATGCAGTTCAGGCTGGCCTCGAGCTCACTTTTGTAGCCCAGGCTGGTTTCTGACTCACATTGATCCTCCTGCCTCAGCCTCCCAAGTGCTGGGCTTACAGGCGTTCACCACCATGCCCAGCTCCTTTTTTACTTTTGAAATAGTTTCATTACATTTCTAAGTTGCTGGGCTAGCCTCAAGCTTGGGATCCTCCTGCCTCAGCCTCTCACTGTGCTGGGATTACAGATGTGCACCACTGTGCCTGGCTAAGAGCTAATGTTTGACAGCCTCATCATGTTGCCTACTCTTAAGAATTTTATTTATTTTATTTATTTTTCTTGTTTCATAACTTTTGTTTGTTTATTTATTTTTATGGCCGGCTCAGCCTGCCCTGAGGGCAGGGCTGGCACAGCATGTGGTGCCGGGGATCTAACGGGTGGTCCTTGAAGCCGCCTAAGCTTTCCTAAGCAGGCACTTTAGACCAGTGAGCCATCCTTCCGGGCCCCATGTTGCCTGCTCTAAACAGTTTGCAGGTCTCTCCCTTGGAGTGGTTTTGATGTAAACACAGGCCTTTGGGCTTCCACGATCCCCAAGACCTCTTGGGAAAGGAGAGCGAGAGTGCCCAACTAGAGCCTGTACAGCAGGGTATGGTGGTCCATGCCTGTAATCCCAGCACTTGAGAGGCTGAGGCAGAAGGATCAATGTGAGTTTTATAGCCTAATTAGCATCTCAAGAAGTGGAGTGCAAGGCCGGGCGTGGTGGCGCATGCCTGTAATCCTAGCACTCAGGAGGCTGAGGCCGGAGGATCAGTGTGAGTTCGAGACCAGCTTGGGCTACAAAAGTGAGCTCAAGGCCAGCCTGAACTGCATAGCAAGACCCTGTCTCAAAAATACAAAAAAAAAAAAAAAAAAAAAAAGAAGTGGAATGCAATGAGCAGAGCCCGGGAACAGCTGTGGTCTGTTACTGAAAATCCGGGAAAGCTGGGACTCCCGGTGATTGATAACAGCTTCACCTGTGGGCCCCCTGTTTGCTGCTTCCTCCCTTTGCTTGGAATGTTAACAATTAACTGAGGGCAGGGCTGGTGCAACATGTGCTGCTGGGGATCTAATTGCAGTCCCTGCAGCCATCTAAGTTTTCCTAAGCAGGCACTTTAGACCACTGAGCCATCCTGCTGGGTCCAGATCCTGTTTCAAAAAGACAAAAAAGGTAAAAAAGGGCTGCGGATAAGGCTCAAGGAGCTCAGCCCCTACTACAAAAATAAATAAATAAATAGATAAATAAATAAATAAGGAACGAAACAAAACATCTGTCAGGGACCTCAGAGCATTTTTAAAAAATATATAATTGGTTGTTACAGGGTCTCACTACACAGCTTTCCCGGACTCTATCCAGCTCACCGTGCCCTGGGAGCAGGGCTGGTGCAGCATGTGGTGCTGGGGATATAAACTGCAGTCCCTACACTAAACTTGCCTAAGCAGGTGCTTTAGAATGCTGAGCTATCTCGCCAGTCCCCAGAGCATTTTTTTTTTTTTTTAATTGGGAGTTTCTAACCTTGGGCCTGTGAATAGTTTTTCTTTTTCTTCTGGGGCACAGTTTGGGGGAAATGCGTGGTGTGGTGGCCTTGGTCATCAAATCTGTAGCCAAGCGGGGCATGGTGGCCTATGACTGTAATCCCAGCACTTGGGAGGCTGAGGCAGGGGTATTGGTGCGAGTTCGAGACTAGTCTGGGCTACAAAAATGAGCTCAAGGCCAGCCTGAACTGCATAGAGAGACCCTGTCTCAAAAAGACAAAAAAAAAAAAAAAAAAAAAAAAAAAAAAAAAAAAAAAAAAAAAAAAAAAAAAAAAAAAAAAAAAAAAAAAAAAAAAAAAAAAAAAAAAAAAATCCACAACAACAACAAAAACCCACCTGATGTTGCAGTACCAATCAGACTTGAAACCACTTGGCCAAGGTCAAAGGGCAACTGGAAGAGGTCTCAGGTGGGGCAGAAAGGAGGCCCAGGCTTTGGCTTCTGGTGGGCCTACAAGGCCTCCACTGCTCCAGGAGCTCACTTGTTTGGCCAGGAAGGTGTTTCTGTCACCTCTTTGCCTAGCATGGGCGGTGGCTGCTCCAAGCTCCAGAACGTGGCTGGGTCACCTCTCAGGGCCGACCCTGGGTTCCTCTCACTGGAGAGACGCACCCTTTGGGGAGGAGGAGGAGGAGGAAGAAGCATTTTTGAGGTGAAATGTTGTATAGAAGCCAGGAATGGAAAATATTAAAAGCCCACTGGCGCCAACAAGTTCTTCGCCAGGGCCAGAAAGTTCAGAGGACTGGAGGGACATCCCTGTCGTTATGGGGCCAGGCAGAGATAGGGTCAGCCAGGGGCCACCCATGACCTGTGACCCAGAGTGCCTTCACATCAAGGTCAGGGCGAGCTTCTCCAGGCCACAGGAAGGTCCTGGTGTTTTTAGTTGTGTGCTGTGGTTGCCCGGATGTTCTGAACCCATTCAAAATGTTCACCTTTTGTCATTGTTTTGACTTTGGGGAGGAGCCTGCAGGGTGGCCGTGCCAGACCTGGAGACCTGGTCACTAGGTGGATGTGTTTGTCCTCCTGCCTCTCCGTGGATGTCGCTTGGCCACAGCTCTCACTGTATTTTCTGATCACAACAGGGAAAGACACCCACAAAAGAGGACTCCCAGAACTGCTTCAGGAGGTGGTGGGAACGATGGGGTCAGTGTCTGAAGAAGGGGGCATATTTTAAGGGGCACTAATGGCAAAGTGTCATTTATTGTAGTAGAGTTTAAAAAAATTCAAACATCCGCTGAATACTTTGATCACACCTCATATTAAGATTGGTATAGGGAGCACGGCGGGATGGCTTAGTGGTCTAAAGCACCGGCTTGGGAAAGCTTGGGCGGCTTCAGGGACCGCAGTTCGATCCCTGGCACCACATGCTGCGCCAACCCTGCCCTCAGGGCGGGCTGAGCCGGTCATAAAAATGAGTGAATAAAGAAACAAAGGTTCTGAAACAAGAAAATAAATAAATAAATAAATAAATAAATAAATAATTCTTTTTTTTTTTTTTTTTTTTTTTTTTGGGACCAGGGTTCAAACTCACGACCTTGCACTTGCCCAGCAGGCACTTGTGCCTCGGAGCTATCTCCCCAGCCCCTAAAAATTCTTAAAAAAAAAAAAAAAAGATTGGTATAGGGCAGAGGAGACAGCTCAATATAAGCACTTGCCTGGCAAGTGCAAGGACCTGAGTTCAATCCCCTGTTCCTTTCTTAACTTTATTTATTTATGTTACAGCATGCTCAGCCTTCCCCGGGGGTGGGGCTGGTGCAGCATGTGGTATGGGGATCGCTGCAGTTGCCTAAGCTTGCCTAGGAAGGCAATGTAGACCCCTGAGCTATCTTGCCAGCCCACAATTCCCGGTTCCACCAAAAAAAAAAGAAGATTGATGTGCCCCACACTCCAGGAAGGGCAGTAGGCACAGACATGCCATGTGGGTCACTGAACCTGGGAAATCTTACTGAGTGGCAGGGGGGCAAGGGCCAAGGTGGTGCAGGCCTGTTGGGCGCTCCTGACCTTTAGGGGGTCTCACTTGTGGTCCCACGGGGCCAGGAAACAGTGTCAGAGTGGCCAACTCCCGGCTGGAGGAGTACACAGGGATTGTGGAGAGAGAAGGGACAGTGAGCTCACCTGGGGCTCAAGGAGGGGTTCCCAGGGAGACCATGTAATGCCTCCCTAGGCAAGTGCAAGGACCCGGGTTTGGGGTTTGGTCCCCTGGTACCACATGCTACACCAGCCCTACCCCAGGTGCACATGCTGGCCACCAAGGCCAGGGGTAGTGGCACACGCCTGTAATTGCAGCACTGGGGAGGCTGAAACAGGAGGATCTCTATGAGTCTGAGCTGCTAGTGAGACTATATGAAATAAGAAATTCAAGCCAGGAGTAGTGGCACACACCTATAGTCCCAGCACTTGGGAGGCTGAGGCAGGCTGCAAGTTTGAGACCAGCCTGGGCTACAAAAGTGAGCTTAAAGCCAGCCGGAACTGCACAGTGAGACCCTGTCTCAAAAAGATACACACACACACACACACAAAAAAAAAAAAAAAAAAAAAAGAAAGAAAGATTCACTTGAGTATGAAGGCTCTGGCTTCAATCCCCAGTATTGCAAAAGCAAACCAAAAATCACATGGATAAAAACTAATGTCCCCACCCCATATTCCAGCCTGGGAATGAGGCTGTTTGGAGCCCACCCCAGCAGCTGCACAAGGAAGGGAGCCCGGGGAGAGCAGCAGAGGCACAGTCCAGCCCACACACAGAATCAGGAGCAATAGTAAATCACTGTCTTCGGACACAGGGTTTTGGGGAGGTTTATCGCACTGCACCAGACAGACAGACAGACAACACAAAAGCTCTTTCATGTGCAAGTGACAAAATCACAACTCAGACTGATTTATTTATTTATTTATTTTATTTTTTTTTTTGTCTTTTTTGAGACAGGGTCTCGCTGTGCAGTTCAGGCTGGCCTTGAGCTCACTTTTGTAGCCCCGGCTGGTCTCGAACTCGCACCAATTCTCCTGCCTCAGCCTCCCGAGTGCTGGGATTACAGGCGTGCGCCACCACGCCCGGCTTCAGACTGATTTATGTGGAAAAGAAACTCAGGGTTCCCTTGTCTGAAGCCCTAGAAAAGCCCCCCTGCCCCCAGCGACGCTGCGGGCAGAACCGCCCTCTTTCCATGCCTCAGCTGCCTCTTGTGCCCTGGCAGGGCCATCACGGTCTGTTTCCCAAAGATGAGTGCAGTGCTATCTTTTGCTTTTCACCTTCTTGCCTATGTGACTGGGCCACTCCTCCCTCATGGAGATACAGAATCTAACTTCCTTCTTGAATCTGGGCTGGTCTCACCACCAGTAGGCTGAGGGGAACTTCTAAGGTTAGGTCCCCAAAAGTCAGACAACTTTCCTGGCTTGCTTGGGACACTCACTCTAGGTAGAGCCAGCTGTCGTAGAAGAAGAAGGCAAGTCTTGACAGGCATGACACTAGGGAGCCTGGACTACAGAGTGAGACCCAGTCTCAAGAAACCAAAACAAACCAACACCAAAGAAGTCAAACCTAATTGTAGCAAGGCCACCATGCGGGTGGGCAGCCCCAGCTGAGCCCAGTCTTCCGGCTACCACCATCAGAGCACCAGCCACGGGAAGGAAGATGGCTGGGTCCTTCAGATTTGCCCACCCCCTGCTAAGTGGGTCTCAGTGCCTCAAAAAGAAAAAAAAGAATTAGCTGGGGGCTCTGGCAACTGCCTGTAACCCTAGCTACTCAGAGCTACTCAGAGGCTGAGGTAGTAGATGGTCTTCTGATTGTCATTGTCTTAGTTACTCTTCCCTCGTGGCTGGGACAAATACCCGACACTCAAAATGAAGAAGGAAAGGTTTATTTAGCTCACAGTTACTGGAGGTTTCAGTCCATA
>PVJA010055455.1:0-11172 GCA_004027025.1 Myocastor coypus | reverse complement strand
GGGAGGGAGAGGCCTAGAAATGTGGGAGCAGATCTGAAGCTGCAATTTTCTTAGGGAGAAGTTCCTACTCCACAGAACTGGGGATGAACCCTGGGCCCTCACACTGAACTCCATCCCCAGCCCTTTTTTATTTTTTATTTCAAGACCAGGTCTTGCTACCTTGCCAAGCAGCCAGGCTGGGCTCAAGCTTGAGGCCCTTCTGCCTCAGCCTCCCTGAGTGCAGGGTTGTATATATATACCACTGGCCCTAATTCACACTGGTTTTTTACTTTTATCAAAACTCCTCTCTGATGTGTAAATTTCTATCCAACCCCATGTGACAATGAGAAACCTAGTCAAAGTTTCAGGGGTGTGTGACATGGGAGGGGTCACACAGGAACAGAGGGTTCAGTTTTGGGAGCTGAAGGAGTTGTATTTGTTTATTGTAAGAAAAAATAAGTGTGAGAAAGACATGCCAGAGATTTGCTGAGAAGCTGGAAATGGTCTTGTCTGTGTCACTGCCGTGATACATCTGACCACACTGTCCTCCTCCAGTTCCCAAGCCAGCCAGGTCCTCAGTGTGTGACAGGCAGAGCAAGGCTGTGTCACCCACAAGCCTGGGCTGGGCATCAGTTTTGTCACCAGCAATGACCCAAAGAGTCTCATGGCTAGCTTTTTTTGAGACAGGGTCTTGCTGTATGGCCCAGGCTGGCCTTGAACTTCTGTCTGTCCTCCTGCCTCAGGCTCCTGAGCGTGGAAAAGCTAATGGCCTGTTTTAAACTATGCATGGAGCCGGGCATGGCAGCACACGCCTGTCATCCCAGCACCAGGGAGGCTGAGGCAGGAGGATCGCCGAGAGTTCAAGGCCAGTCTGGGATACATAGTGAGTTTAAAGCCAGCCTGGACTGTGTAACAAGACCATCTCAGAACAAACAAAACCCCAAACCAAAGAGTGCCTGTGTGCACGCTAGTGCTGATTTTCGCTTTAACCACAAGATGGCAGGAAAGCTTTACTCTTTGGGGAATAAAAAAAAAAAAAAAAAAAAGAACGTGAGCCCCTCATGGATGCGCTCCCTGTGTAATTAAATAACCCGGTGAAAATAAAGCTTCAACTCAGTAACCCTAAAAGGAAGGCACGGATGTACATTACTGGAACGTCCTCAGATCACCACAGGAAAGGGCGCCGAGAACAGCAAGCCTTGTGCTTGGGATTCCCCACACATGCAAACCCCAGCACTCAGCGACTTAGAAAGAACAGGCATTAATGCTTTCATTTACAATGCGGAATAACTAAGTCCACGCCAAAACAAGAAAGTTTTATGGTGGTATTTGATATGGCGCCAATGACAATGGTCTTGCCAGAGGAGAAGGGGACTAACGGCTGAATAATAAAAATGATACTGACAACAGCTTAAAAAAAAATCCATAGAGAGGAGGATGGATTTGTGCATGCAGTGAAGCGGGCGATATTCTTCTATTGACCTAAAAACTTTAGGCCTTAGCACGCAGAAGACAAGCAGGAAACACTTGTAATGTTGAATAAACTTGGCGTTTTTCAGTAGCCTCGAGCAAATCGGTCGTTCTCTTTGTGCCTCAGTTCCTCTCATGGTAAAAATGGAGAGAACAAATTTGCTTTCACAGAATTTCCTAGTGGGAAGGCTTGGGGTGGCAACCAGTTGTGTGTGTGTGTGTGTGTGTGTGTGTGTGTGTGTGCATGTGTGTTTGTGTGTGTATGTTTCTGTAGATTGAGTCCAGGGCCACTGAGAAACAACCAAAGTCCTTTTCGGTCTCTCTTCTGAGAGTGCCTCTCACCAAGGCCCTCAGTTGCTTGGGCTGTTCTTGGACTTGAGACCCCCCTGCCTCGGCCCCCAGGTCACTGCCATTATAGGTGTGCGCCCCTCCAGTGGAGCCTTGTCTTGAAGTTGCATCCACAGGCCAGGCCAGGTTGTGAGACTTGACATGGCGGTGACAGGCATTGCTGTGGTCACAGATACAGGGGCTCGTCAGCGGCCCAGAGTGGCTAGGAGCACATTAGGGATGAAGGTGACGGTGTCTTCTCTGGCCACCTCCTGCACCACCTTCTCCTGTGCATGGACAGCAGCGGTCCCTTTCCTAAGCTGCCGCGCATGCCAGCCCTGCCAGGATGGATGCCTTTCCTGCAGGTAGCGCTGACCGCCAAGGCTTGCCCTGTGGATCCAGTCATTTGTAGCCATAGCACATGACCCAGAGATTCACTGGCATGCGAGCAGGATGCTCAAGAGGGTGGTGCTCATGACCTCATGGCCTGCTGACCGAGATGTGGGACGCTCGGTGGCCTGTGGCTCGGAAGTGGGGCTGTCACAGGTGATGCGATCCTCAGTGGATTCAGCCACTAAGGAGTCCAGGAGCTGGGTGTGGTCAGGGGCAGGCCCTGGGGGAAGGGGCATCCCCAGGGGCGTGGCCTTCAGGGTCTATCATCTCCCTCCAGCCCTCCCTACTCCTCCACTCCCTGTCCCGAGTGCTCCCACCCCAGCCCTCCTCCCCCGGCTCTTCCTGGAGCAGCCGACGGTGGACTGAATCCTCCAGAGCTGTGAACGAGAACTACCCTTTCCCCTTTAAGCTGTGAACGCTGGGTGTGTCTCAGAGGTACTGATGGTGTATCTTTCACTATTTGGCCAGAGAAAATAAAAACTATTGTTTAGAGCCCAGATTTACATTCTTTCCTACGTCTTTTTTCTTTCTTTGTGTATTTGCTACAGGGTCTCACTACGCAGATTTGACTCGTGGTGATCCTTCTGCTTTCGGCCTCCTCAGTGCTGGGATTACAGCCATGTGCCAGCACGCCCCATTTCCATGGCTGGCTCAGTGCACCCAGAGGCAGGGCGGGCACCGCATGTGGAACCAGGAGAACCCTGGTCCCTGAGCTTGCCAAAGCAGGCACTTACTTTACTGAGCTGTTTCCAGGCCCTCTTTCCTATATCTTAACAGAAATAAACCATTTGCAGAAATACTCAAGAGACACGGCAGTAGGACAGGAAAAGGATCTTGGAAATGAGAACCGGGCCAAGCAGTTGATTGGTGAGGACTCAGGGGTGGATTATATGGCAGTGTGTTTCTGTTACTTGTAAGTAAATATCCATGAAATTCAGTTCTCATAAAATATTCATGTTAGGAATTTATATTTCTACTTGAAAAGGGGCGTGGGAGCCGTATCTTTCTGTCTGTCTGTCTTCCTCTTTTTCTCTCTCACTTTGGTGTACTGGGGATTGAACCCAGGGCCTTTGCAGTGGGCTCCACCCTCAACCCTGCACTTACTTCATTGTGAATAAGCAAGCCTCCTCGGTAATGCGGTTACGGGTGCCCATCAAGGCCCCAGCTTCTGCATTTATGACTGCATCCTGCCCTCCTCAGATAGAATCACGGTCTCTCCATTACAATGGACCTTAATAGGCATCTTTTGATAAAAATTTTTCTTCATTAACTGCTCTCGTATTCACTCCTAAGGAGAAATGGTGTCTTCCCATGCACATGAATGAGTGCCCAGGACTCACCAGGCACCGCGCATAGAGGATGCCAAGCCACGCCAGTGGCCCTGGGCCTGGGCCTGGAGGGCAGAGGGAGGCTCACTGCGCAGGCTCGGAAGGACAGGGACGGATGCCCACGGCAGCGTTGATGGGGACAGTTTCCGAGCCCCTGAGCTGTGCCCTACGAGGCTCTTGGCTGGTGGAGGAGGGGACCGGCAGCTGCGGTCTGCACTGGCGTTCCCTCTCCAGAAGCTGTGCCGCTGGCTGGGCTTCCCTTCAGGCTGTGGTCTGTGTTCATCCTCTCTCCTCCAGAGCAGCCTTAGCTGCCAGCCACCTGCCGTCACACCACATCTCCCTGGAGATTCTGGCCCCAGCATCTTGGAGGGAGGCAAAGCCGTCACTGCGGCAGCCAGGAATGAGTCTGGTGAGGGCTCCCAGGTTCCCTACCAGAACCCTGCTGCTTGGGCCTCAGTTTGCAGAACCGGGAACAGCAGTGAGCCCGACTGCTGTGTGCTGGGCGGGCTTGAGGTCCTTTTCAAGGATGAATTCTTGTAACTGTCACACTTGTGTCAGGAGTGGGTATCTGCTGTGTAACAAATGAAATGGAGATGCAGAGGGGCCAGAGGGCGGGGCGTGCAGGCCAGGATGTAGACGGGCGACCATCTCCTGTCCATGGCACCGGCACCCTCCTCCTCGGCCCACCTCTCGCCTCGGCCTGGCCTGGGGACCCCGCTGGGTAGACGTCCCGGGCTGTGGCAGGACAGGAGCCAGAGCACTCGGGCCTCAGAGGTGGTGAGGGACGGTAGCACACTCTGGGGAGTCTGTGTTGGCGGCTGCAATAGCAGGGGTGCAGGCGAGGCTGGGTGGCGGTGGAGAGGGCGGGCCTTCCTCTCACCAAGGAAACGTCCTCAGCTGAACTTGGTTTCAAAGCAGGAAACGTCAGGATGGAATGATTTTTCATGCACCACGAGGCCAAGAGATGTATGCGGTGGCGCCCTAGGACGCGCAGGCTGCAGCGCCCACAGAGGTCCCCAAGGCCCCGGCCCCGGTCCAGGCATCCCACGGACGCCCCATCACAGCTCATGCCTTCTGCTCAGGGTGCAGCTTCTGAGAATTGCCCGAAAGTGAACTGCAGTGTACTTTTTGTGTGTGTGTCTTTTTGAGACAGGGTCTCACTATGCAGTTGAGGCTGGTCCTGAGCTCACTTTTGTAGCCCAGGCTGGTCTCGAACTCGCACCAATCCTCCTGCCTCAGCCTCCCGAGTGCTGGGATTATAGGCGTGCGCCACCACGCCCTGCTCTGCAGTGTACTTTAGATATTATTTAAGTCACACTCCTGTGTGCTTACGTGCTCAAAGACTTCACCGTGACAAAGCGCAGACACACAATGGCTTTCCTGAATGTTTCCGCGGCGCCATGGTGGTGCTTTCTGTTCGCTGACCAACTGCACCATTTACAAGTAACAAATACCCTCCCATCTCAGGGGCTTCCTAGCAGCCACCAGATGGTGGAAGGTGTGAGCCCACATGCGTGACAGGGTCACCAGCACGTGACAGCCTGACCCGCCACGCCAGGGTAATGGACGTGGAGAATCGGCCTCCCACTCGCCCGCCTCCCCAGTACTCCAGCCAGCCGGAGTGCAGCAGACCCTGCTAAGTCTGGAGTCTGTGGCACGCTGGTATTACATAATCAATCAGGGATCAAACAAGTCAAATGACGCAGCTCTGTAAGAGGAAACCAGGAAGGAAGTCAGGTCAAAGCAAAGTTAGCCTTATAGTCTAAGAAGACTTCTTCAACTCTGAAAGAAACTTGAAACGTGCCTTCAAGGAAAAAAAATGCTTGCACTCCTTCAAATTCCCCTTACTAAAAACTTTTCTTCTGCTCATAATTTATCCTGAAAGCAGGAAAAGTATCGGATGCAAGAGTCAGCTGCAGAGACAGAGCCAGCTGCACGGGGTGGGGCCGGGGGTTGGTGAGGGGAGGGGGCCCCCGGCTGACGCACACACCGGAAACTCGCCCCGTTATTTCTGCAAAGCTCCTATTTGCACTGGGTAGAGAGGACACATTGCTAACAGAAAGTCAAGCAGCTTCACATGCGAAACAAGTGACATAAATGAGAAAATTAAAGAGCTGTCATTCCGCTGGCTGCATGATCCCTAAGAGTGTCCACAGATGCACCCAGGATGCAGCTGGGATCCCATGCAGGCCACTGGGTGCAGAGCTCTGTTCTCCCACAGGGAGCCCGGTGGCGGCGCCCAGGTCCCTTCCGTCTGTGGTCTGAGGCCAGCGGCCCCCAGAGAGGCGGTCCTGAGTCGGCGTTCTCACTGTGCGCTTCCTCCTGGCATGGGGTGCGCTTAGAAATCTAGAGCGAGCCTCGCCAAAGACGGACGAGATGCTAGCCGCACTATGCAAGCGATTCTTTTGCTCAGGAGTCTGAAGTCAGACCCTGGCAAGGGCGACGGTGAGGAGGTGAGTGAGGTCTTCCGAGGTTCTTCACCGTGCGCCTGTTCTCACGCAGCCAGGGGAGCAGAGAGGTTCCCCACTGGCGCACAGGAAGGAAGAAAGGACTCTTTACTAGGGCTGTTCCTATGCTTAGCAAAGGCAGGACTGGCATTTCCAGGGGCTCCTTCTGATGGCCCAGTGTGAAGGGAGAAAGGAGTGAAATAGGCGTTCCAAGTTAGCAGGCAAATACATTCAAGCACTTGAAATTGGTAGGTTCCAGCCCGTGTACAAACTGCAGAAGCATCCTGGCCCTGACTTGACATGGCTGCCATCTTCCCAGTGACCACCTCCTCCCCCTTCCCCCTCCAGCCCTGGATACCACGCCCTTCAAGCCAGCCTCCTGTTAGCTCCTCCTGTGCCACTGAGCCTGGCCACTGAGCCTGGCCTAGCCAAAGTCCGTGCAGTCTTGGGCCTCCCGTCTCGGGTCAGGCCCTTCCCCCGGGCCTGCAGCCTCTCCAGGTCTCGGAGTTAATGAGGCCCCCGCCCTTTCATTTCTGCTTCTCTGCCATGTTGCCACTGCCTCTGTCACTGAGAAAACCTAACAGAAATTTCTTACCTGAACTTCCATTCTTTAGAACACCACAGGTCTTCCTCCTTCCACTTAGCATACTGTCGGGCAAGGTCAGGGTCTTCAAGCACTGAAACAGGAGTAGAGAGAGGCGGCTGCAAACAGAGAAAGGCTCCTCTCCTGAAGCGGACGTGGCCGGAGCTGCGCTCCGCAGTCCCAGTCGCGTCATGCACTCCGGATCTCCAGATTTCTTGTGTCTGCTGGAACTTCGCTCTGTGAGGCACTGTCTGAGGTCAGTGGACGGTGACATGGAGGCTGCTTTCCCTGCACTGACACTTGATTTTGTGCCATCAATGATGTTAGCTAGGGCTCAGGGCCGCTTCCTGGCTTGTGCCCTGCGCCGGGCCCTGCGGGGTGTGCAGACAGCTCTCGGGAAAGCTGGCTGGCGCCAGCCCTCACAAATGCACACACACCACACATGCACACATGCACACACACCACACACATGTAGCTGCATGCACACAGACGTGTGCACCTACATATGCATGCACACACATGTGAACCTGCTCTCACATGCACACACCACATACACGTGCACCTGTGCACACCACATACCTGTGTGCATCGACACACACCACACACGTGTGCACCATGCACTCATGCACACACAGCACTGGATCAAGACCTCGGTTTGGTGTGAGTGGCACAGACACAGCGGAAGCCCTGCATCTCAGCCTGGAAATTTTACGCGAACCATGTCTCACAAACACCTCGCTTACGACTGCGCAGCTCCGGCCGAGCCTGCGGCTGGCTGGCTACCAGCTGCGCTCTTTCCCAGCGTGCCCTGCTCTGGAGAGCAGTGGCCGCTTCTCCTTCTGACCTAATGACATCTGCCATGGATAGGGGGAACCCCACTGGGCCCACAGTCTCGCGGCACGGCTCTCACCAGCCAGGCTCCCGCCCCTTCCTTTATTTCTTTTCTTGCCCCACACATAGATAAGCAGGTTGCACCAGGGCTGTTCGAGGCTGCTTTGTTAACACTCTCTCTGTGGGTGCCTTTCAATGATTCTTTTTCCATTAAAGAAGCAAACATGGGTTCCCATCACCCAGGGTAGAGGTTGTCATTTGCTTCCAGTGGTCACTGCAGCGGGGCTTGCGTGAAGTGGCTGTGAGTGGCTGCCACCCCACGATCCGGGTGACAGATGAGCAGAGCCGGAAACACTGAGGAGTGTCTGCTCGCTGGGGATCTTTGTGGTGCACGGCCCAAACTTAAAATTTCATCTCTCTCAAACGCTATTTCCTTTTGAGGTTCCTGTTCAAGGATAATTCATATCTTCCCTTAATTTTTTGAAATTGGCCTTCCTACATTTTACACTTAAACACGTGCCGCCGACAGCCGGTTCCGTACATATGACAGCGCTGTGAATGGTGCGGCCCTTCCTCCCGAACAGTGCCATTAGGGCTGCTCGCCATTCATCCTTCTCTCTGCTCTCCCTGCCACACGGGAGATGAAAATGCCGTGGTACTTTGTACAAATTTTTACCTAATGGTCCCCATATTTTATCCCTATAACTCGCACGCTCATCCCCTCCTGCCACCTGTCTGGCACCGCGTCACAAAGGCCATCACAGTGCTGGCTTTCTTTTTTTGTTACTTTCTAAAGACAGTCTTGTTACATGTGTGGGATCCTCCCGCCTCAGCCTCCTGGGGCTGGGCTTCCAGGCAGCCCCACCATGCCCCACTGTCCCTGTTTTCTTGTCCCCAGCACAGTTACCTATGTAGAGATGTTCCCAAGGCTATGATGCTGACCAGGGACCAGGAAGCCAGGAGGACAGGGGGCGGAGGAGAGGCCCGTGAGATTTGAGCAGAAGCTCTCACAGTTGAGAATGCATCTTCACGACTCTGTGGCAGTTTTGTAATTTGGGCAAAAAAGTATCCTCTTGACGTCTTCCACAGTGAGGCTCATCCTTCTGGGATGGCAGGGGGCTTCTCTCTGGCTTTTGCTGGGGTTCTTTTGGTCCTGGGGGCTACGTTCGGCGTCCTGTGCGCTGCTGCTCTGCTTCTTCACAAGGGGCCTCGCACCCCATGCTTCAGGAGCAGCCCCCCTTCCCAGCTCGGGGTGCCCTCCCAGAGCAGTGCCAATGGCGGCCCCGCAGGGTTCCCTTAGCTGGTCGTGGCACACCAGTGCATGGGGTATAGCGGTGCAAGGAGCACTAGAGCAGGCATGCTGGCAGGTGCTAATGTTCGCCCCTGCACCCTCCCACCAGGCCCTTTCCCACCATGGCCATGCATGGCTGCCTGGGGAGCCCCCCCCAGGCCTGCTGCCCCCTGCTGGGCTTGGTCTGGGGGTGCCCTTCGTGACCAGGTTGGGACAAACTCCTGCGGGTTCTAGCGAGCAGCCAGAGGGAGCGGCTACATGGGCGCAGACGCATGCGCCGGCCCCCAGGTCAGGACTGGGTCTCTGCAGAGACCAAGGACCCTGGTGCTGCAGCTCCTGGGTTTGTCCTGGTGACAGCAAACACATGGCAGGGGGTCTGCGCTGTAGGGCAGGGGGCAGGCTGGGCTGGAGGAGCTCTCCTGAGCATGAGCGTTTCCTTGTGGGGTCACATCTGTCACAAGCCAGCTACGGCCACAGACACAAGTATTGGCTTGTCCTCGGCGGAATCTTTCGTGTCCCAAACTGCAGATGGGCGAAGAGGAGCACAGTAGGTCATTTTTGGTGAGGCTGCCTGTGGTGGTGACCTCCAAGGTGGAGCTGCCCGTCCACGCCCTGCCTCAAGGGCAGAGCTCGAGAGTCACTTGCTGGTGTGAAGGCGGACAGTGGGACCGAGGGCAGCACGGGGACCGGGACCTGGTGCGGGCCGAGCCACGGCTCCCTCCCGAAGCACCTGCTGCATGCTGCCTGTGCCACGAGCGTGTGGTCCATGAGGTCTGTGCTGTGAGTATTCTCACACTGTAGACAGGGACCTGGCATCTAGCGAGAGTGACAGACACAACCAGAGTGCAGCCTCGAGCCCAGGCCACCCGGCAGCTGTGCTGCCACTCTGACGCTCTCCCTTGCCCGCGTGATCTTGGTAAGCTGCTTGTCCTCCTGGCCTTGGCTGTGTCGGTAAAACAGTAAAACAGGGCTGCGACTCTAATGATGCGTAGGTCACAGGCCGGGTGCACCGTGCTGCGTGGCATAATTAGGCGCTCAGTAAATACTGGTTGGAAACGTGAATAAAGAATGACCGAGTGAGATGGTTACAAGCAGGGCACGTGGAGTGTGCTTTATGCACGATGTCATGTGAGAATAAACTCACTGTTGCCGGGAGGTGGGCGAAAACAGCCTCGGGGCACAAAGTTATGGACAGAGCTATTACACAGAATCAAAATATAACTCCTCACTCCTCTGACAAAGTGCTTAAAAATACACATAAGAGTTTAATAATCTTCCCAGAGATAAGAAGCTAAGTGTAGAAAACGAAGTTACTGGAAGTCTTCCTTCTATTTCTGAGTCACTGAAGAAGCATTCAGTAATCTACAAGCTCCATCTTTGTTATTGCCAGGAAATTAGGTCGCTAAAAAGCTAGCCCTGGATCCAGTCCAGCGGGCCGGCGGCACATGGGCCAGTGGCGCACGGGAAGCCTGCTCTTACTTTTTGTAATGAAGTGCTGGCTGTTTTTGAAAGACAACTCAAAACACTTGCACCATTCTGTAGGGGAGGAGGAGGCAGGGTGCTCGTCACATCTGCCACCAAGTGCTCCGTTCCAAATGTCCCAGCACTGCCTGGGCTGAAGAGGACGATCATTAGCAGTCGCTCTGCTCAGAGGGACGAACTCTCCACCAGAAGCCACAGAATGCAGGGCGCGGGCCGCACCATGGGGGAAGGAGCCGCGACTCTCTCCTTCCTTTTCTCAGTTCTTCTTTGTTTCGAGAGAGATGTCCCGTATGTGCCTAGGCTCGAGGCTGAGCTGTGTTCCTCCCTCGATGACACAGCTTGGAGTTGCCTGGTGTGCCTGGATGCTTGCGCGTTGCCCCGCACTGCAGGGTCCTGTGCTCAGGTGCTGGCGTTTCAGTGGGGGCGGGGCATGGGACTGAGCCACGCCCTGAGGTCAGCTGAGGTCCTCAAACCACGTGTGTGCAGTGAGGGCCCCTGCGTGTCCTGCTTCTGGCCAGGAACCATATCCACAGGGTTGTCACCTGCCACAAACCCTGCCACAGCCCCCAGCCACAAACTTTTGACATTAAACACTCATGTTTTCTGCATCAGAGATAATTACATTTTTTTTTAGATTTGTTTTTTATTTTTATTTTTTATTTTTTGTTGTTTCAGAATCTTTATTTGTTTATTCACTCATTTTTATGGCCGGCTCAGCTTGCCCTGAGGGCAGGGCTGGTGCATCATGTGGTGCCGGGGATCGAACCGCGGTCCCTGAAGCTGCCCAAGCTTTCCCAAGCAGGCGCTTTAGATCACTGAGCCATCCCACTGGGCCCCATAATTACATTTTTTATGCTAACGGTGTTTCTAAAAAGCTATGACCCTAAAAGACTTTAAATTACCTTTCAGCATTAATCTATGAATGAGGATAGTGATGTATAATCATAAACAACAAATAATCAACTTCCTGAAAGAACTTATGGCCTCTTCAGAGTTACTTCTCTTACTATTTTTTTTTTTTTTTTTTTTTTTTTTTTTTTT
>PVJA010055454.1:0-11152 GCA_004027025.1 Myocastor coypus | reverse complement strand
AAAAAAAAAAAAAAAAAAGAATAGGGAAACAGTGAATAAAAGGAATAATTATTCCTAGTATCCCTTGCTTGCTGCAAATAATGACACTCTTTTTAAAAGCTTATCAGTTTTGCACTCAACAAAAAGTGAACCATTGCATCATTATAGTATGTTGAAATTCTTACCTTCAAGGTAGAGGTGTTAAGTGGCAAAGCCTTTGGGATGTCATTAGGGCATAGGAACAGAGTCTTCATAAACGGGACAAGTGAGGGTCCTTATAAAACAGGCCTAAAAAAGAGAAACAGGCCTGAGAAAATAACCCATGTCCCTCTGCTGTGTCTCTGCGTGGGTCTGAGGTCACCAGCACAGCATTGAATTTTCCCCGTCTTGTCTCTCGCCAACATAGAGGAGTGGGAAGACAGTGCAAGCAAGAGTAAAGTTTATTTACAGAAGGAAGAGAGGAGGAGGTGCAAAGCTAATCTATGGAGTGGGAGCTCCAGAGCTAGGTAGCTACTGAGGATGGACAGCAATCCTGTATTTATGCGAGTGGGGGGGTGATCCATCCCTTTGGGGGAAGCTCCACCCAATCAGTTGACTCTGTCCTATTGCTAAGGTTTAGGTTTTAGTTTGGGTCAAAGATTGCAACAACTAGGGTAGAAAATGTTACAAAAGTGCGATTGCCTGTACATTACATTCTCTACTCATTGTAGATGTTATTTGGCTATGTTCTAAAAGGCCAAGGAAAGAGCTCCATGGTACAAGTGCCTACCTGGCAAGTGCAAGGTCATGATTTTGAACACTGGTCCTGCCAAAAAAACAAGCAAATAAATAAATAAATGAAACACTAAAAGAGCCCATGTCCTTTTTGTGATCTAACCCATCTATTCCTACATCTTCCAACATGTAAGGACACAGAGAAGAGGTAGTGGTCCCTGAACCATGAAGAGGGCCATATTTAAACACTGAATCTGCCAGTGCACTAATTTTGGACTTAGTGTCTAGAAATATGAAAAATAAATTTGTTGTGTGTTTGTAAGCTACGTAGTGTATTAGATTTTTGTTATAGCCATCCAGGAGAGGAAGAGATTGTTCCAGGACTAGGCATACCCCCACATAAAGGTAGCCAACACAGCACCATTACACTCACAATAAACAAGGAAGAGTAGGCTCAAATAATTGCCCTATCTCCTGCAGCCAGTAAAGTTTAACAAGTGCTATTGGTGAGAGGCAGTGTAAGGATGTGGCAATCAAAATAATACATGTGTGCATGCACACAGAAACAGTGAGTACCATCATTAGACAATGAAGCAAAAGGAATCACATCTTTTTGTTTGTTTGTTTGTTTGTTTTTATTTTTATGGCCAGCTCAGCCCACCCCGAGGGCAGGGCTGGTGCAGCATGTGGTGCCAGGGATTGAACCGCAGTCCCTGAAGCCACCCAAGCTTTCCCAAGCAGGTGCTTTAGACCACTGAGCCATCCCGCTGGGCCCCAGGAATCACATCTTGAACATTTGAGGCAATGGCAATGTTCTACATATTCAGAGGTGCCTGGGTCACCAAGCATTTATCCAAATTTAGGGATATTAAACTAGTTGTGGTGGTATAGTTCTGTTTTCCCAGCACTCAGGAGGCTAAGGTAGGAGGATCATCAAGAGTTCCAGGAACTTCATAGTAAAAAAAACAAACAAAAAATGAAGATAGTTGTGTTTTATTTTATGTAAATTTTACCTCAAAGGAAAACTCCAAATGTATATGGAGCTTGACTGATAATATGTATGTTGAAATATTTAAAGAAAAGTGCACAAATGACTTTAGCTTACTTTGAAAAGCATAAAAGATAACATGCATGATAGGTCAACAGGAAAAAAGGAGATATACAGTGTAAAATATTTCAATGTTGCTATATATTAAATTTTTTCGTAATAAAGTATGGCAGAAGAAATACTCCACTTCCTAGATTTTTATTGTATGCCAAGGTAACATCACCTCCAACAAGATAATACAAGACAATACATTTTCTAAGCTATTGATCTATTTCAGCTATGAAGATATGGACAGAACACTGACTTGTACAAACTTGACATCAAGCCTAACTCCACCCCATAGAACCTCTGCACCCTTGAGCTAGTCACCTAAACTCTCCTCAGTGGAATATCTTTTTCAATTGTTTTCAAAAAGGAAGTAACAACTGGTATGAGGAAAACGAGAAAAGAAACGAAGGAAGGAAAACACATGTATGTATATACACAAGATAGCTTTGATAATTGTTCTTCTCATTCCTACTGGTCTGTTGAAAGGAACAGTTAATGCTTAATATTTTTTCTTCTTTTTAGTTTTTTAATCAATTTTGCATGCTTGTATCTAGTAATTAGAACAACTAATTTGAAGACAACAATATACTATATAACAACCATTGTTGAATTCCTATCATTTTGTTTAGTGAAATTCTGTATCATTTCTTATGGATTTTTTTTACTACATTTTATTGTCTTTAAACTTTTTGTACTGTAATCCCAGCACTCGGGAGGCTGAGGCAGGAGGATTGGTGCGAGTTTGAGACCAGCCTGGGCTACAAAAGTGAGCTCAGGACCAGCCTCAACTGCATAGCGAGACCCTGTCTCAAAAAGACAAAAAAAAAAAAAACCTTTTTGTAAATTAAAAGAGTAAATTATACTGTGTGCAGAACTGTGTAGCATATCACTCCTTAGCAAATGTTGGTTGAAGGCGGGGTGTGGCTCAGTGGTAGATCCCTTGAATAGCAGATACCAGACCCTAGGTTCAGTTCCCCGTACCACAAAAGAAAACCAGATGTTCTTGAATCTAGTGTTTTTTGTGGATTTTTTTGTTCTGATGTTTATCACAGAAAGCAGAAAGAAGACAGATTGCTCACAGTGATATTGTGAAAAAAAAATCTTCTTATTGATATAACAACACAGGGGTGACCCCTGTTCATTATCATCATAAAAATATTAGCAATTACAACCCTGAATTTTCAACTTAATGTCTAAAGTTGGGGAAAGGAGAGGGCTTCCACTTTGCCAAACCGAATCTAGTTAACATGCCTACTCTTTTAAACATGAGAAGAAGCACTGAGAGAGCTGAGGACTCTACAATGCCATTGTGGCAATTCATAGCAGAAGTTTGCTTCAATATGATTTATTTCCTTCATTTATCAGAAAAGCTATATTGCTCAAATACAAGAATTTGCCCCTACTAGGAAAGCTAACAGAAAGAGTGGGAAGATGACTGGGATGCAAATACATATGTTCCAGTTCTGCAAGACAAATATAATTAATGTGTATAAAAACACATACTGCCTGTAATCCCAGCACTCGGGAGGCTGAGGCAGGAGGATAGGTGTGAGTTCGAGACCAGCCTGAGCTACAAAAGTGAGCCCAAGGCTAGCCTGAACTGCATAGCGAGACCCTGCCTCAAAAAAAAAAAAAAAAAAAAAAAAAAAAACACATACTAATAAAAAAACAGAACTTGTCCTTGAAATATGTTACCGAGATCAGGACTTACTACAATTCTCATGTGATTTTATAGACTGTCATGGCTTCTGTATTTCTATGGTAGGACTATAGGTGACTTATTCCTCCTAAAGTTTCCAAGTTATTTCCCTTATTGAGCATATGTTATTTGTTTACTAAATATTCATTCACAAATAGTACTAAGTATCAACTATGTGCTTGGTACTGTACTACATGAGGTCATGGGTTCAATCCCCAGCATAGCAAAACAGCCAACTACCTCTATTCTGGTTTGTGAGCTGATTAATACTCAATTTTCAACACACTCCTGGCCGTACAGCATTACTTATAGATGGTATCCTTCTTGAACAGTTAAGAACTAGAACCTGAAGTCCTAAAGTCAATTATTTCCATGTACTATTCTAAAAAAAAGTTGCAGAATGCCTCCAGGGTTCACCCCTCTCCTCCAGCCATGGATGAAAAACAATGCCTCATACATGGTGGGCCAGTGGTCTGCACCTAAACTCCAGCCCCAGCTACAAGTTCTGATCGTTCTTCCACCAACCTGAGCTATCCACCTGTGCTCTTCAAGTCTACCAGTTTCCAGTGTTAGCCACCCTTTCCTTCTGGAAGGGATCCACACAATAACATTCTGACCTCATGACACAGAGTCAGGAGTCAGGATCAGCCACCTATAAGTCACAAATCGCTTTCACAACTTGAAAGAAGGAAAAACAAAGAAACCAGATTTCATGATTTTAGGAAAGGCAAGGCTGCCTAAGAAAGCCAAGCACACACCAAACCATAATTTACTATACCAATTTTTACTTATCTTTCTATATGAGAACATAGCTAGCCCCATTAAAATATTTCTTTAAAGGGTGTGTTAATCATTTTCTCTTTACATATGAATGAAATGGAAGAATCTTTTTAAATAAACAATCTGGAAGGCTGGAAAGAAAAGGAAACTTTCCAGATGACCTTTTTTTTTAACCCTAGTGCTGAGAGTTGAACCCAGAACCTTCATTGACAGTGACCTACATGCCAAGCCCTTTTTATTTTTATATTTTATTTGAGAGAGGTTATCTATGTGGTACTCAAACTTTCAATCTTTGTGCCTCAGCCTAGTATAGTCCTGGAAGTACAGACATGAACTACTACATGATGTTCGAAATGACATTCTTTATGCTTCAGTAATCTGCTATACATTTTAAAAGTTTTATCCTACAAGTGAAATTAAGATACTTCTCACAAAAAGTCTGAATGGCCTATAAATATGTGAAAAAATGTTCAACATTTCTGGCCAGGTAGATTAAAACACACTGAGATTCCACCTTAATCCAGAAAGAATGGCTATTATCAAGAAATCAAATAAATATTGAAGAGGCTGTGGTGAAAAGAAACAGTTCTATTTGGTTGGTAGGAACGTAAACTAATAAAACCTCTATGAAAACCAATATAGAGATTCTTCAAAATACTAAAGGAAAGAGCCAGCCAGAGAGCTCAGCAGACTAAAGACTTACTTACACAGAGAGCAGGGACCAGGATTTTATTCTGGGCACCACAAGCCATGCCAGCCCCACTCCCAGAGCATGATGAGACCACAATTAAGACTGGGCGTGGTGGCACATGCCTGTAGTCCTAGTGTTTAGGAGGCTGAAAACAGCAGGATTACTATGAGTCCAATCTGTGCAGTGAGACCCTGTAACCCTGTACTAAATACATTTTTAAAAAATGCTAAAGGTAGAAATTCCATTTCAACCAGTTGTTCTCCTTTTTGATATCTCAAAAGAGGTAAAAAAAAAATTTTTTAAAAAGAAAGAAAAAAACTAGGTATAGTGGTGCATTCCTCTAACCCCAGCATTTAGAAGGCTGAGGCAGGTACATTGTCATGAGTTTAATGCCAGCCTGGTGTACTCAGTGAGTGCAGGGCCAGATTGAACTGCATAGCATAACACTGTGTCAAAGATAGCTCCAAGATCTAAGAGTGCACCTACCAAGTGTAAAGACTGGAATTTGATCCCCAGTACCACAAGCTTTGTGGGCTCAGGAACCTGGGCACTCTGTGTGTGCCAAGAAACCAGAAGTGATGGTGCACGTCTATAATCCCGGCACTGGTAAGGCTGAGACAAGATGGTTACTATGAGTCTGAACTGCATAGCAAGACCCTGTATTAAATAACTTAATTTAAAAAAAAAGTTTCTGGGAGTGGTGGTGCATGTATTCCCAGCACTCAGGAGGCCTAGCCAAGAGGATCACTGAATTTCAAGTCAGGCTAAATGTGTTCAAGGCCACCCTGAACTGCATAGTGAAACCCTATCTCAAAAAGACAAAAAGAAGGAAAAGAGTAAAGATTATGGTGACACATAATAGCCATGTTTATAGCAGCACAATTCATAATAGGTAAATCGCAGAAGCATCCTAGATGTTCATCAATGGATCAATGGAAAAAAGTATGGTATTTATACACATTAGAGTACTGATTTGTCATAAAGATACACTTAAATTTGAGTCATGTATAGGAAAATGAATGCACCTTGAGACCATAATGTTAAGAGTGAATCAGACACACAAACTTAAGTATTTCATGATTTCTCTTTAATGAGAAACCCAAACAATAAATAAAGAGCAAATTTGGGGGCTTTCAGGTTAGCTCAGTGGTTAAAGCGCCTGCATGAGTATTCCCAGTCAGGCACAGGGGATGGCACTTCGAAACCCACCCGTACCTTCAAGGCAGCCTGAGCCATAAATAAATAAATAAATAAATAAATAAATAAATAAATAAATAAAACAAAATTAAAGTCAGAGAATAGGAAAGAGGGAGATAGATCTTTCTCAAGTGAGATGGGGACCAAGAAGTGAAGTGAAGGGAAGGGGAAAGGATGGGAGGGATGGAGTCTGAAAAAGAAATTGGTATGTTTCATACGTGTACCAACTCCACCAAGGAATATAATCACATATTGTAAACATATGCTCATAGAAATAAAAACTGAGGAGAAAATTTTATCCTAAACATATGAAATGATGTTTTCTCCTATACATGCTTGATTTAAAAGATACTAAAGGTCTTTGTACTGAAATGTTACAAACCTTCCATTAAAAGAAGATACAAGGTGTAGAGCTTAACTGGCCTCTAGCAAATTTTTCTGGTTACAGAGCCTGGAGGCAATCTAGGGGCGGGAATGCAGGAAGAGAAGCAGGGAAAAGGTCTGACATCTCAGACCAGCAAGCACACGCAGCAATAAACAGTACTTGAACAATCCTATCAGAAAGCTTCTTGTCACCTTTCTTTTATGGGTGAAACAGCTGAAAATAAAAGAAGTTAAACTGCCCTGTGAAGGTCAGCAGAGAATAAGGGATGTGCCAGAAGCTGAAACCCAGGATTGTATCCAAATCCATGTTTTTGCCATTGCCTTCCAGTACCTTCCAGCCTAACACGCTAACATATTACTTGCGTTCCCTCCTGCTTTTGTAACTGGAAGTACTTGGAACATTCGTGTGGAAAAAAAAAAAAACAGTTTAGGGTCACTTCTTGGTAACTGCAGCAAATGATTTGAAATGATCTCAGGCAGAGGATTAACAAAAGATTTGTACTGAACTTCACTAATGAGCTGGCTGGCAGGATTGACTCCCATTCTACATATGCACAACTTTCTGGAATTTCCAGGCTTTCACTGCATGGGTTATAAATCAGGTGACTAGCTATCCTTCAGCTCCTCTGTGCCTTGCCCTTCGTTCTAGTCTGGCTCAAGTCTTTTATTACCATTGGCACTATCTATAGTCCAAGTCTTGGACCTGGCCTGTTCTCTACTTGGGCTGCGGCTGGCCTAGTTTTTTTCTTAGATTTAGTCAAGACTTTAAAATTTCTACAAGCTAGAAATGGCAAATAGTTGAAAGAAGAAAAAAATCCTCTTTCAAAATTCTCTGTGTGTCCAACTCACCACTTAAGACTCCCCATTAAATTTCCTCCTTATGCTGTTTTTGGCCTTTTCTTTTTTCTATTTTTTTATTTACAATACCAGGGATTAGTCTCAGGACCTTGCACTTGCCAGGAAGGCACTGAAGCTGCTGCACTATCTCTTTGTTTTTTTTTTAAGCTACCCAGTTATTTAGAGACAAAGTCTTGCTAAGTTGTTAAGTTGCTCAGGCTGAGCTGAAACTTGAGCTCCTCCTGCTTCCCAGCCTCCTCTCAAAGCTCTGGGATTACAGATATCTATCACTATGTCCAACTCATTTATAACTTTTTTGGGGGATGGGACTGGGGTTGCAACTCAGAACCTTGCCCTTCCCAAGCAGGCACTTGTGCCATGGAGCTATCTCCGCAGCCCCTCATTGCTAACTTTTAAAACTTATTTATATGACCAAATCATGATGTACCAGCTATAGTCCCAGAGATTTCGAGGGCTAAAGCAGAAGGAACTGAAATGTGAGGCCAATCTGGCAATTCAGTGAGATGTTGTCTCAAAGTAAAAAATAAAAGTGGGTTAGGGAAGTGGCTCAGTGGTAGAGCACTTGCCTAGCAAACATGAGGCCCCAGGTTCAATCCGAGTATAGTATTTCTTCATCATTTATTTATTTGTTTATTTGTTTATTTATTTATTTATTTGGTACAGGGTCTTGCTACATAGTTCAGACTCATAGTGATCTTCTTGTCTCATTCTTCTTAACACTGCGATTACAGGCATGCACTACCATGTCTAGTTTCAGTGGAGGGCAAGGCATGCCCAGGTTCCAGGCATGGCACAGCATTCAGTACTGGAAACCAAATCTGGGTCCTTTCACTTTCCAGGCAGCCCAGTATAGTATTTTCAAGGAAATTTTTGTCTTTTTTTTTTTTTTTTTTGAGACAGGGTCTGGATACATAGTTCACACTGGTCTTGAACTCACTTTGTAGCCCACATTGGCCTCATAGTTGTGATGATGCTCCTGCCTCAGCCTCCTGAGTACTGGGATTACAGGTCTATACCACCAAAACATATCTCTTTTTATTAGAAGGATAAGACATGGGATCTCCAACCTAAGAATCCAAGATATACCTAGGCGCCATAGACCCCCATCTCACAAAAAGTGGTTATATTAATTTATGTGATTAAATTATCCACCAAAACATTTCTTTTGGGAGTTAGTAGAGACAGAACCAGAGATTTTTACAAGGCAATTAAACACTATCGCTGAACCACATCCCTAGCCGAACACCAAAATTCTTTTTCATAGAAATCACCATTTTCATCACATTTGGCTATCAGGTAATTTTTTTAAGAAATGACTTGCCAATTAAACATGTTAGATCCTTTTTATCTGGAATAAAGAATTGAATTAGACAAGTCAAAAATGTTACTAAAAGATTTTGGCAAATTGAGAGGTGAAAGGGTTAGGCAGAAACCAGCCCTGCAAAACAAACTTGTGCTGAACAAAAGGCAGAAGGAGGAAAAGAGCAAAAACAAAGGTACACCCTCCGCTGGGAGTCACTGCAGTGGGCTCCTTCTGGTGGCATCCATCTCTTTTATGCTCCCTAAAGCTCATGGGCACATGCGAGCTTTTAATATGGGGTCCTGAGAGTTATTTGGCACTGTTTTGAGATCTTGTCATTGACAGGGCTCAAGGCTCACTTATTTTTCCAGCCCGCTCTGCCATACCCTTGCTCCTTCATCCCTTTCAGGTCAGCAAGGTCATATAAATGCTATCTGCTGGTAAATGCATACAGAATTGTTGTGACCTTATTTTTTTTATTTTGTAATCTTCTCTCTTCTTTTTTTTCTTTTTATTTTTCTGACATTAAGGATTGAACCCAGAACCTTGGCAATGATTTATATCCCCAGGCCCCTTTTTATTTCATTTATTTAGAGAAAATTTCATGAAGTCACCAAATTGCCCAGGCTTGGTTCAAGCTTGGAATCTTCTTGCCTTTGCCTTGCAGAGTGCTGGTCTGAATTTGGGACTATTTTCTTCATCCATTTTGATTCCCAGTTAGCAATAGTTCCAAAAAAATAAAATTCTCAAAGCATCTATTTGAATTCTAAGCACCAGCCAAATAGCTCAGCAGATTAAAGCGCTTGCTTAGGCAGACTCAGGGGTTGAATCCCTGGCCTGCAGTGCTGCCCCCACCCCTGGGTCCCACTGAGATGGCGAGTGAGACTAGGTATGGTGGCACATGCTTGTAATCCCATCATTGGGGAGCCTAAAAACAGGAGGATCACCACCAGTCTGATATGCAGTGAGACCCTGTACCAAATACTTAAAAAAATGAAAAACAAATAACCTGGATAATTAGACATATGTGACTAAATAAGTGAAGATTTGCCTAACATTGTTGTTATTTTCATTGCTATCACATAATACATTATATTTCTACCTTCTAACAGAACTACCAGAACAATAACTCCATAAAAATAAAGCAATTGAAGTATTTTCCAACAGGTTTCTAAACCTGGCAGTGGGAAGACACAAAGAAGCCCAAAGAGAAGTGAGCTTAGAAAAGTTCTCATTTCTCTTAAAATAAAACCACACAAGATAAAATACACAATTCATTATTATTCATAATTCTCTATCCTTTTCAGCAATGAGATATGCACACACAAAGACTCTAAATAATGTAAGAAAAAAAAAAGAATAGCATATCCATGGCTACAAATTATTGTGATTTTTATTTATAGCAAATTACTTAGTTACAAAATAAAGCATTTTAGCAAATAATTCTGGGGCAATAATAACATACAATTTTATGTTAATAATCTTATAAATGGAACAGCATAAGGCAATAGACACTGAAATTATTGTATTAAGAAGGCAAGAGTGTGGGCTTGAGACAGGGCAGCTGTAGAGCATATTGGAAACTCTGGCTTTCAATCCCAGAACCCCGTGCCTGCACACAGGCAATGGGAGCATATGGTGGCAGTACTGTGGTACAAACCCAGTTTATGCCAGTCATGCCTTTCCTATCATATTCTTAAACCAACAGTGTCACACGAAGGCCATTGTCTTTATAATCTTACTAAAAATAAGTTTTGGGAGAATGCACATTTTGACCATTGAAAAGCTTGATTAGGTCACTACGCTACTATGTATAATTCTTTTATTAAGAATAATTCAATTTTAAATTAATAATGTTAAAATACTAAACAAAATAAATGATGTCATTCTCACCCTCCAAATGAGAAAACTGAAGCTTAAAAGGGTGAAGCAACTTGTCCAGTCACACAGTGTACAGGTGACTACACTGGGAATCAAGCCTAGTGGCTGGAATAGGGAACCTTATACTTAACTACAGTATTGTGCTACACTGTCTCTGTTCTTCAGGATGATCTTCAATACATTGAATAAGGTTTAAAAGTTGGCTGAAAAAATAGTTGGCTAAAAGCAGATGCTGAAGGCACATGAGATGGCACATGTCTATAATCCCAGTAACCTGGGAGGGTGAGGCAGGATGATTTTTTTTAAATTTTTAATTTTATTTATTATTTTTATTCTTGTTTGAGAACCTTTGTTTATTCACTCATTTTCATGGCTGGCTCAACCCACCCCGAGGGCAGGGCTGGCGCAGCATGTGGTGCCGGGGATCTAACCGCGGTCCCTGAAGCCGCCCAAGCTTCCCCAAGCAGGCGCTTTAGACCACTGAGCCATCCTGCCAGGCCCCGAGGCAGGATGATTATTAATTCAAGCATAACTTGTCTCAATACTTTTTTTTTTTTTTAAAGAATTTTTTTT
>PVJA010055453.1:0-11169 GCA_004027025.1 Myocastor coypus | reverse complement strand
GGGGGGGGGGGGGGGGGGAGGGGGAGGGCTATTTTGTATTTTAACATTGAGGGGGAGAAAGCTACAATCCAGGGTCTGGAATTGTGGAATTCCAGGAAGCAGTGTCCCAAGGTGACTTGAAATGCCTGCCTGAATGGGTGGCCGGGTTTTGTGTTTTGGTACCTGGAACATTTGAAGATCCAGTAAGAACTTTGAGGTTTGTTCCACTGTTGTTGGCTGGTAGTGTTCTTGTGGTTGTTGCTGCCACCTGTCTCCAACAAGCGAAGCTCACTTTGTTGCCTAACTCTCCAGCTGTTCTGTGGCGGGGACACAAAGTCCTGGAAGTGCCTGCAGCGTGGGTGGGGGGAGATCCCCCAATCCTATGAGGGCATCATTTGGGGCAGGCCCACCTCACTGGTGTCACTGCTTTGCGTGCTTATTTATTTATTTTTGCGATACTTGGGATCAAACACAGGACCTTGTGCTTGCCAGGCAAGAGTTATGGCGCTGAGCTGTATGTACCCTGGCCTCCCCAGATTTTTTTTTTTCCCCCCTTTCTTTTTTTCTTTTTTTTTTTTTTTTTGAACAAGAACAAGGGTGGAAAAGGTAACCAAAAACCCCTCTTGATATTCTTGGATTACCAAGGATGTTATAAACAGTCAGTGCTGTCTTTGATCCTGGAGGGTGGCTGGGATCGAGAAAGGGGGTGGTAGTTACTGTGGAAGAGAGCTGGAGCCAGACGCCGTAATGGCTCCTCCGAAGGTTGTGCAAATCCCAATGGCCAGAAGCTCTGCATTTCCCACTAATTTCTGTTTTCTTTGCTGTGGTTGGCTTTATTAAAAGGGCGAAGGAAGCAGCCTAGACATTGAGATCAGTTTTCTAGGGTTGGTGGAGGTGGGTGGGTAAGAGAAAATCTCCCCGTGGAATGGGTAGCAGCCTTCTTGACATCCTTAGAGGAGAGGAGACGCTCAGCGATACACGAGGATTAGGACATTAGAAAGTTAGACATTCTTGGTAATGCAAGCCCAGAGGTTCCATTCATTCTGTGTTTATTTTTTGTATCCTTAGGGAAGGGTGTGCAGGGTCTCACTACTACATTGGACTGTTACTGATCCAGCTGTGTTCAGCCCCCTGTGAGCTGGGATGACAGGCGTATGCCAACATGCCCAGTCTCAGTCGTTGTCTCAGCATGCCCCGGGGGTGGGACCTTAATGCATACACTCTGTTCTTAAGCATAGGAAAGTTCCTTGTTGCCCGACCAGCGAAGGGCTGCTCTTCAGCATCCCCATGGGAGGTGTCTGACTGACTGACTGTCCTTGTGTCCTTGTGTCCTAGGCCCCCCTTTTCTTTGTGTGGTTCTGCACTGGTGTCTATTGGGTGTGTATGATCTGTCTGTGGCTTCTATAGCAAAATTAAGAAATGAGGTCTGTGCTTGAGGGAATAGTGGGAAAAGTTTAATTTTCTTAAACTTTGCTTATTTATTTATGCCAGGCTAAGCCTGCCCTGGGGGTGGGACTGGTGCAGCATGTGGTGCCGGGGATCCAACCGTGGGCCCTGCAGTTGCCTAGTTGCTTTAGTTTGTTGAGCTATCTCGCCAGCTGCTCCCTGGGGAGGGGGGGGGGTTAACCCCAGACAGACTGCCCTTGAACTTGCTGTGAAGAGCTGCTTAATTAACAGGCACAAATCACGTAGATTCTGTGTAGTCATCAAGCTTTCAGCTTTGCTGTGTGCTTTAACTTTGTATTTCAGAGGTGCCCCCCCCCCCCCCCCCCCCCGCCCACCACACACACACACACACACACACTCATTTAACTGGAGGGGCAAGTGATGGGATATTTGTCACCCTCTAGTAACTCTGGGCAGGTAGTTTTAACCTGGCACACAGCTGTCTTGGTAGAACCTGGTTAATTTTAGCTCCCCCGTTCCTCCTATTTTCTTGGATTGTTTTTTCAGTATGTTGCAGATGTTGAAATGTTGTCGTTGGTCACTTCTGGGCATGGTGACCCCAGTAGCTTTTGTTCTTATGGTGATCTGAAGCCAGGGAGAGCTGAATGAAAAGAGAACGGACCTCTTATAAAGAGGCTGTGGGATATGAGCTGCTGCTTTAATTTTGCTTAGAATCCCAAGACACAATATTTGACTAAGACACAGGTAAGGTCTTGGGTTGCATGCAGTATTAAAGATAAAGCTAGGTTTAACCTCTCTCTCTCTCTCTCTGTCTCTCTCTCTCTCTCCCTCTCTCTCTCTCTTTCTCTCAACTGTGACCTATTTGAGATAATAAACTTTGAATTTCATTATGCAGTTCAAACAATCTATGGGTGAGATAGAAAAACATATTATAAGGAACTCTGTGGTCTATACTAATTCAGAACCGACTGATAGCTGACAGGGGAGGTTCTATCATGTAAGTGGGTTGAAGTAGAGGGTGAAATGGTGGCTATTCATTATACAGCGACTACATAATGTGATTTGGAGGTTGTTTTGAAATCTACTGAGCTTTAAGCTCATCTGGCATTCATTATGTACAGTGCAGTTCTTAAACAAGATGAAACTGTATAGCTAATGACATAAAAATGTTTCCTCCATATCTAATCAGAATTCTTTCTTGAGTAGCCAGATTAGATGTTATTCAGAAAGGATAATATGGGAAATAATTACTCTGTATTTCATTTGTAGAATTCACCATATGGCCTCTAGATCAATAAAGAGGAGGTTTATAGAATTATCAACCCGGGGTGCACAAGAACATGATACTCTCGTTTGGTTTCTTAAACTTGCCTATGAAATTGGATCTGCAGTTTGCAGTAATTGTGTGGTATCAGTTCATTTGCCCACCTTCTTTTGCGGGAGAGTTGTATGAAATTGTAGAATTTAAGTTTGGCAACATATATATTGTAATGAATAAGATTGGTTTTATTCTGCATTTAGCAGAAGGTAGTATTTTGTAGCAGTTAGTATGTTCTAAGCCAGTCGAAAATGCAAGAAACACAAGAATTTTAGGAAGAAGAGAACTAGACATTTCTGCAAAATCTATGTAAGAGTTTCGCATTTTGACCTCTGGATGGACTTTTCCCAGTGCACATTGAGTTTCAGTGCCACCAGTATAATCAGCTTTCACTGTCATTTTCCCTCTTTATCTTTTCCCTTTTTCCTTTTCTAGGTGGGTGAGGGTATATGGCCTGACCTTATGTTTAACTCCTATAGAAATGACTCAAGCCGGGCGTGGTGGCTCACGCCTGTAATCCCAGCACTCGGGAGGCTGAGGCAGGAGGATTGGTGCGAGTTCAAGACCAGCCTGGGCTACAAAAGTGAGCACAGGACCAGCCTCAACTGCATAGCGAGACCCTGTCTCAAAAAGACAAAAAAAAAAAAAAAAAAAAAAAAAAAAAAAAAAAAAAAAAAAAAAAAAAGAAATGACTCAGTTTCCTTCTTTTTTTTTAAAAAAAGATTTGTTTGTTTGTTTGTTTGTTTATTTATTTATTTATTTATTTATTGTTTCAGAACCTTTGTTTGTTCACTCATTTTCATGGCTGACTCAGCCCACCCCGAGGGCAGGGCTGGCACAGCATGTGGTGCTGGGGATCGAACCGAGGTCCTTGAAGCCACCCAACCTTTCCCAAGTGGGCGCTTTAGACCACTGAACCATCCTGCCGGGCCCCCTCAGTTTCCTTCTGTTTTGTCTTTTTTTGGGTACTGGGGAATCTAACTCAGGACCTTATGCTTGCCAAGTAGGCACTTAAGCCACTGAGCTATTTCCCTGCCCCTATTTAGTTATTTTGGTGCTGGAGATGAAACTCAGTATCTTACATGTGCTAAGCATGTAGTCTACCATGAGCTGCACCCACCCACCATCCTAGAAATTCTACAATTTTTAATAGCCCTTGAGATGTCTACTTTGTATGTGTGGCTTGCATGAGGGTTTTCAGAATATTGGTGGCAGCACACTTTTCACTAAGGTAAACTTGGACACTTAATGACTGTTACGATAATATGGTTCACATTACATTTGATTTGATGAGGAAATAACTTCATGGCTTTGAAAATCTTTAGTCAAGAAACATGACTTCTAGCTTTTCCATTATCTGTCTCTTAAGTATTGTTGACAATGAAATAAGCCCTTGTCTGTTTGGGACCAAAGACAAAGTGTCACATACGTGTGTATTTTGTGACCTACCACCAATATTTGGCATGCATTTCATCTCACAACTTGAATTTTATCAGAAAGGTCTTAATTGTTAAAACTGGGGCCCGGCAGGATGGCTCAGTGATCTAAAGTGCCTGCAGGAGGCTGCAGGGACTGCGGTTTGATCCCTGGCACCACATGCTTTGCCAGCCCTGCCCTCAGGACAGGCTGAGCCGGCCATAAAAATAAATAAACAAACAAACAAGAAAAAAAGATAAAAATAAAAAAATTAAAAAAAATTGTTAAGACTGTTATCTAGTGCCTTATAGTGGGTGATTTCTCCTAGCTGTGGTTTGGTAAAACGAAAAACAGGTAAATGGTGCTTGATGTGGTGGGTGTGCTCATATTCCTAGCACCACAGAGGCTGAGACACCAGGATCACATGACTCTGGGATATTGAGGCCAGCCTAGACAACATAGTGAGACCGTATGTCTTTTGGTGTGGGGAAGGAAACAAATATAATTTCATACATACGAAAAGTGCAGCGATGGAACCTACTGATCACTGGGGGACTTGTTTCAAGGAGCAATAGGAAGAACATGAGGACTTTGAGCGGGATGCCTGGATGTGGCGAATGCATGGCACTTACATACGTGTGTTCATCACCACTTAGACAACTTTAGTATTGACTTCTCCCCCCCCCCCCCCCCCACCTTTCTTTTTCCCCCCTCTGTTTTGGCTGGCGCAGGCTGCCTTAAGGATGGGTCTGGGGATTGAACTGCCAGTCTCCTACACCTGATTGGGATTGCTGGCGCAAGTGCTGAAAGCACTGAGCTAACCCGAAAGTCCCCTAGTGTTGACTTTTCGTGAGCTCGCATAGTATCTTGTCCCTTGGCACACTCAGAGCTGTGCATACCATGGCTGCGTTTGTGCCTTAAGCCACATTCTCCTCTGACTCTTTTCATTCCGAATGGGGGATGGCGGATCTACCTGGTGGATGCATATTTCATCATGTGCAAAATGCTTAGGACACTGCTTGGCATATTGTAAGTGGTTTGTGACTCTTGTGGGCATTTGGCGAAGCCCAACTCCTGGAGGGTAATTTTAGCTCGGGGTCAGGGAGCATCTGCATTAAGCCACTGACTTGAGTCTAGACTTCAAAGAAGTAGCAAATTAAGGAGCCATTGCCCACTTTGGGTTGATCCTTTGTATGTGTGGACTCTCTTAAATGCAGTAGCTGAGGAATGCCTATTTCTACGGACTTCTAGATTGCGTTCAACCCCACCTCCAAATTCCAGAATGTCAGACGTAACCATTGTAGCTTATTCTCACACCATCGAGAGAGAAGTTGCCAGCTGTTCTGAATTCCCTGGTTCATTTGAGGCGGGACTGGAGGGGCTTTATGACATGCTCATTTTAGTAATTGATTAAGTGATAGGCAGAACACCATGATTGGAGACCGTGGGCTGTTGTGGTGTCCTCTCCACAGGGCTCCCCACTGCAGTCTGGCTATAGGTTTTCAGACACATTCATTTTTACTGTTTGCCTTTGCCACTCCTCTGCACTGAGGAGTGACGATCCTGTTAGATTTTAGATCTGTGTGGGTGGTGAGCGTTTGCCTGCTAGGTAGGCAGGCACAGCCTGGCTTCCCAAACGCATTTCTCCTGCACTGATTGTTTTCTGCTGCGTGTTAAGTGTCTCTGAATTGTGTGGGAGTAGCTCTCTTTGTTTGCTTTTCCCTTCTCTTAATCTTGTGTGTGTGTAAGTGTGTAAGACACTGTAGCCCAGATAGTGTACTACAGCACCAAGGAAATCCTGCCCTCATGGACAAATCAGTTTGTTTGTAAGTGTGTGGGTGACTCCCTGTGAGAATAAGAGCAAGGGGACTTCCCTGTCACCTACCTTGCCTGTCTCCCTGGAGTGCTCTTTTCCTTTTCCTCTATCTTTTTCTGTTTTTTTTTTTTTTTTAGACACCCCTGTAGACTGAAAGCAGAGCCTTCACAGTGGGTGCATCCCCTTCTTATGTTTTCGTTTTGAGACAGTGTCTTGCAGAATCCTTAAGTATCCCATCATCTTACACTCATGATGGCGATGATGATTTTCAGCAGTACTGGGGATCAAACTCAGTATCTTGTGCTGGTTAGGCAGGTGCTTATGCTGCTGAGAGCTATATCCCTGGCCCTATACTCAAAATTCTGATTCTCTTGTTCTGTGCAGCCCAGGCTGGCCTCAAAGGGATCCTCTTGCCTTGCCTCCCAAATACTGGAATTACAAGCTTTTACCACCATGTCTGGCAAGCCATTGTGTTTATACACAACAGAAACAAGTTCCCATTTAGCCTTCCTACCCACAATATACTGTGGTTCATCTAATGTATTTTTTAAATTTAATTTGAAAGAAAAATGCTCATTACGAAACCGAGTACATGGATTCCCTGGCCTTTCTGGGCTGAGGTGAGCTTGTGGGATAATCAGGGCCTGATTTACAGGCACTTGGGGTCAGCCTCAGCTACGCACAGACCTTGCTGTGTGATGGTACTTGTGTGGCAGACTGTCTGGGGGGACTGTGTACCCTTGGCATTGCTGGGTGTATGCCTTCTGCTTCATTTCATCTCACAATGAAGAAAGGATGAAAAACGATGAGGAAGCTGTTCCTGACAGGCCAATTTCTGCTCACAAATCCTGCTTTTTTCTCCAGGGTTCCACTCCATATCCATCTGTGTTTCTTGGGGATGCCTGACTGCATTGGTGTTCCTTTCAGGCTTTTTTGTGAGGTAGGGAGTAGTGTCATTTGGTGTACCAAGATGATTAGCCGTTTATGCTCTCCTCCTCTGATCACAGGGAGGCTTTCCAGGTGCTACCTGTGTGTTCAATTGGGTACCATTGGGTCTAAGGGGAAAGAGCCATTGGACTTCTGCTAAGCCCATTACTAAGAGATATGGAGGAGTAGAAACCACGCACGTCGCCTGCGGAGCCCCCCCCACCCGGTCCTGTTAAGATTTCCTTTTTTTTTTTTTTTTTTTTTCTTTCGAGACAGGGTCTCCCTATGCAGCTCATCCCTGAGTTCAGTACACTCCATTAAAAGTGCTCTGAGGTCTAAAGGAGCAAAACCCTTCCCACGTGGAATTCACAAAGTTGACATATCCTGCACTAAGGTACCTAAACTCTCTGTAGGCCTCTACTAGTAATTACTTAGCCACCTACTGAGCACACCCCGTGTCCCAGATGTTGGGCAAGATCTGCTTGCCATTTGTACAGTATTTCCAAATATTACAACACCTCTGCTTGTTAGTTACTCTTTGTCTTGCTCTGCTGCTGTCTTCTGTAGGAATTGGGTGCATGTAGATTTGAAAGTAGTTCCAGAACTTATTAGTGTTATCACAAGGGTGAAAAGAATAGACATATATACTGCTTAGACCAGGGCTAAATTTTGGCTGATGTTCAGGTCTACTAGCGCAAGAGGTTTGAAGTGTGGGAAGTCTCTTCCAGAGACTGCATTCAGAATCTGGTCTGTGTCCAGACTTAGGATATGGCTCTGGTTTGAAGGTTGCTTCAGGTAAAGAAAGGTCCCTAGATTGGCCCTATAGCTGGAGATCCCTGTCTGTGGCCAAGTGACACGGGGTTGGTTATTGTTTGTCTCTGGCTGCAAAATCTTGAGACTAGACTAGAGCTAGGCTGTCAGAATGCCTTAAAGGCTGGCTCTGCATCCGTAGGTTGTTTCTAAATCCAGTAGCTCAAGGTAAGGGATATTGATTAGAAAGAGTTTTAGAGACTTGGGTGTGTAATCCCTGCAGGGAGGCTGAGGCAGAAGGATCACCTCCAGTATGAGGTCAGCCTGCATAGGTAGTGTTGCCAGGCCAGCCTGAACTACATGTTGAGCCCTATCTCTTTGACCCTCCCCACTTTGGGTGGAGGGGGGTAAACCATCATTAAAACAAAAACCCAAAAACAACAACAACCAAAAAAACACAGCTTAGGAACCTGTGTGCTGGTGCCTTAGGACACCTTAGGACTGTCCTTAGGATAGTCTGTGTGCTGGTGCCAAAGCAGAAAGAGGCAGAAGAAAATGTGCTTTTCACTTGTTTGTATTGTTTTGTGATTTCCTTGGGCCCTCAGTTCCCTCCCTCATCGGCACTAACTGTCTCTTTGTCCTGTGGCCTGGCAGTCTGCTCTGTGGTTGTGATTAACCCTGCAAGGATTGGGAAAGGAGGAGGTGCCAGGTTGGGTGTATTATTAGACTTGGCCCCCGGTGAGATAGCCTCAGAATTCGGGGCTGTTGGTGTGATGGCTGCAGTGAATTCAGTGAGGATTTCACTTCTTCATTCCATCAAGTTCACTGTAAAACCTCTGGGGAGTGTGTGTGTAGGCCTGGCAAACCAGACAGTACGATGGCCTCTTGGCGCTGTCCTGTCATCCCCATGTGAGGGTTTGTAAGACTCCTGAATGCCTCCCTTTCATGAATGAGAGCTTTTGTCTTTAATAAGTGAGTTAAGCTGCATGCACTCTGAAGTCTGAGAAGGTCAACGCGGCCCTTTGGCTTTTGTCTTATGTGGTCCAGGCTGACATCAGAGCTCATGCATCCTTAAGATTCTTTGACTTCACTGTGTTTTCTTCATTTGTCCGCTCGGGAGCCTGCTTTACCCTTCTTGGTGTGGGGAGTGAAAGGATTGAGTTTGCACCTGTAAGTTTGCAAAGAACTTTGTTTTTTTGGTGAAGGAATGTATGTAGAAGTTTCATAATTGTGTTTTGTTTGTAATTCTCCTGTCTAAAACTTATGTTTTTTTAAAAAAATACTCTTATTATGTGTTTGTATCTATAGTCATTCCCCTCCTCTTGGGAAATGGGAGATTCTTCGGCTTTACTCCCCTTTCTCCTCTTCCCCTTCCCCAGATTTCCTCATCTCCACAAAGCCTGCCTGCCTCTGTTCCACTGTCTTTCCATTTTGTTCTTTAAATCAGGTATGTTTTGCATCTCATGTAAGAGAAACAGTGTGATAATCTAACCTTCTGTGTGTGACATACCTTAGTCACCATCTTGTGGCCTGAGGTGCCACCAACTCGGGAATGATTCCTGTGTTCCTTTATGTTCAGTACTAAACTTTGTTTTTTTCTTTTTTTTTTGTCTTTTTGAGACAGGGTCTCGCTATGCAGTTGAGGCTGGCCTTGAGCTCACTTTTGTAGCCCAGGCTGGTCTCGAACTCGCACCGATCCTCCTGCCTCAGCCTCCCGAGTGCTGGGATTACAGGCGTGAGCCACCATGCCCGGCTCAGTACTAAACTTTGAAATAGTGTTCAGAGGACTCTTGACCTCTGTCAGTTTTCACTGGTTTCTGCGGTTTTGGTGTAATTAAACCTGGTATTGATTAAGGAGTAAGGATGTTCTCTGGTCATGACCCAGTAAATGGGACCTATATATGCTTTAGTAGCTCTACATTCTTGCAAGAACCTTTGTTATCTTAGATCTTTCTTCTTTGATTTGACAACTCAGGCTGTAACTTTACGAAGAAACTGCAGGGGCTGTTCCCAGGTTATTCCCTAGACAAGTCTTTGTCTGCTCTTTCATTCACCATCTGGTTACGAAGTTAAATTGGAATCGTGCTTGTTTTAATTATTTTCTACTTGTGTGGCCAGGAGGTTATTTGGTCTGGTGAGGTTGCTATAAGCACTCGCGCTCATTAATACCATGGAGTCCACATCCTGCGCCAGCACCGGAATGGTTAAGTGGATCCACTTGTGTGGCCAGAGCTTGATACAACACAGAGGTCAGGACCAAATTACCGGAGGAAGTGTGGTGTCAGGGTGTGGGTCCCCCTCCTTCTTCCAGTTTACTGTCCAATAATGGTAATTCCTTAAGTGCATTTTTCTTTTAGCAGAACTACGGTTATAAATGGCATAGATGAACAGTCTTAGATAAGTGCCTGGTGTTTTTAAAGGAACAGTGTGTATTTCAAAAATTGGTCATCTTAGGTACATTAGAAGCACAGAATGTATATTAAGAAAGTAATTAACACAGTGCTTTGAACAGTCCCTGGCGTGAATAATGGAGACTGTGTAATCAGAATGTCTCTGCAGTAGCTGCTTTTGGTGAATCAGCTAAAGATGCAAGCCTTGAAGAGGGCTGTTGCTTAGGTAGCTGGAAGGTGACATCAAAAGTTTTCTTGAGGGGAGAAAAAAATGTACCATTTTTTCCCCCTCTTCCCTACAAGGAATGACTGCTTTACTTACCATAGTGTTCTTAAAAATGACTTTAAATAGTGAGTTTAAAAATGTTTTGTGAAAAATTATTAGTTGTTGTAATTAAACAATTGTTTAAGAGAGGGAGTCTTTTTAAAACTCCATCATCTCATGAAAACTTAATTGTGAATTTTTCAAAATTGTGTTGCTTTGTGAAATGAGTAAGTAGTTCTGCATCAAACTTTTCACTTATTTTGGCAAAGCAAATCATGTGGAGCCCGGTGGTGGTAGTGCTGGTGGTGTTTGGCAGTAGATAACAGTTCCTACATTAGGAAAATTTATTTGGCAAAGGAATGTGGACTAGGAAAAATTATTTCTGAGATGCAGGGGGTTCTGGATGGGCTGTCCTTTTTTCCTTCCATCATTATTTATTTATTTTTTTTAAGATATTTATACTTACGGATATAGATATATAAACTCATATGTTGTCGTCTAATATAAGTCCAGGCAGAGAAAGAAGCAATTATTTTTACCTAAAATCTGTCTATGTTTTTTGATTACTGTTCAACTTGCTATGTCATTTTAACCAAAAGCAAAGTTCCCATTGTCTCCATCTCAGATCTTATTGCTTCACACATGCTGTGCATCTTCCATAAAAAGCAAAAGATGGAGCAGTCAGTCCAGTGATTAATCTGACATGGCTTTCATTGGGAAATGGGTGGTGGCCAAAAGAAGGCCAGCAGGTACAAAGGTAACTTAAACACTTCCATATACAATGGTTTTCGGAGAAAGAGAGGAAGAGTGAATGAGAAGAAGGGAAAAGAGGGAGCGAAAAGGGAAGAGAGAAAAATTATATTCAACAAATACAAAAAAAGCACTGAAAGCCCATGAGTCG
>PVJA010055452.1:0-11171 GCA_004027025.1 Myocastor coypus | reverse complement strand
GCAGCCTCCTTCTTGCCTGTTTACTGAAAACACACTGTCATTTTACTCCCAAAATTACTATTTCACCTAAACTGTTCTCTGGCTATAACCCTTGATTTAACCAATTAAAAAGAAGAAAAAATTCAATAAAACAAATAGATTTGTTTGAAGACATTTCCACAAAATATATTTAACATCATTGTTTTTCTTTTACAAACTTCAAGTTAACTGATTTCACTGAGCTGATAATATCAATTAGTTGCAACATTGTGCAAGCATGACGCCACAGGCTAGCTCACCTCTAAAAGGTGTGCTTCTACATGACTCTACCAACACTTCATTAGATTTAGTAGAAACATAAAGACAATAATTGTGCACCTGATAGATAGGGTTTCAAGAACAGCAAAGAATTGTATTTCTTGGAAAAATTTCATTTGGAAGGTAGCTTTGTTTTTTTGTTTTGCTTCATTAATAAAGACAAATAATCAGAAAAATATTCTAAAATAATTCACATAATAAATTACATAAATGTCAATTATTTGGTGAAAGATATTTTTTGCTAAAATTATGCTAAAATTTGTTAAAGTTTATTGGGGAGAAATTTTAGGATACTTCCTTCACTACCAAGGCATACATTTAAGAAAATTATATAAAGTTGCAAATTATTTCCAGGTAAGCTTTAAAGTTATAGAGTTTATTATTTAAATAATTGTGTTGACATTCACTGTGCTTGGCTTCTTAATCTTGAATTTTTAAGTTGTTATTTTTCCTTTTATTTCTTAAAGGGATAAAATATTTTAATTTTAGTTTCATTTGTATATTAAAAATTCCTATTGTGAGGTCAACATGCAGTGTGTCAATTATTGCGAGTGTGCTACTAACATGTTTTGAAACTCTCATATTGTTATCTCTTATTAAAAAGTAATAAAAAATAAAATAATTAAGAAAATAAAATAAAAAATAAAAATTCCTGTGACACTCTGAAATAAAATTATATCTTAAAAACATTTGTTTGGTTTCTAAACTTAAACTTACCTTTATTCTCTTAACTATTTAACTAAGCAAAATTTCTAAGTGCAAAGTAATTTATCCTGACAAGGGCAATTCAAGAATGAACCATAGGTAAAACAATTATTTTTTTTTTATTTATTTTTTTTGTGGGACCAGGGTTCGAACTCACGACCTTGCACTTGCCCAGCAGGCACTTGTGCCTCAGAGCTATCTCCCCAGCCCCAGTAAAACAATTTTTAAAATATAAAAATACAAATGAATCATGTCAGCATTTTTTAAACTTTCTTTTTCAGTTTATTTATTTATTTATTTTTGTTTGTACAAGGGATTGCACTTAGGACCTTGCACTTATTCCACTGAGCTATGTCTCTGGTTCTCCACTTTTGTTTTTTTTAACTTTATATGTTAACTTTTTTCCTTATTTTAAAGCAGTCTTTGATTTTATAACATACACTGTCGTTTCATTTCTTTAATACTTTTTTCTTTTTTCCTATAAAATACAAAATTAAAATATCTTGGAAACTATTCTATAAGTTTTCATTAATGGTTATATGATACGAGTTTAAGCACATTATTTATGGGGAAACTATCAATAACTTAGGAAACAAAAATTATGGAAAACTTTTATTAGAACATATTATATAAAGCTTAAATATACCGAATTTTCACGAAAAATATGCAAGTGAACATGATTCAATCCTACATGATTTTAGTAATTTGGCTTAAACATAAACTTCAGTTTGTCGTAATTTTCCACTGCTTTATTATGGTTTAGGAATCATTAGATCATACAGCTTACTGTAGTCTCATTTGTTATACTCTGGCTCCATCTAGTAGACACTGAAGAAATTGCTCAAAAATGTCACAAACAGAGGGCTCAATGCTACGTTTTATAGTATTTTAAAATAAATGAAAGGGAGGCAAATAAAATTTATTTACTGTATTAGAACAATATTATTTCAAATGTAAGATTGTTTGATATCTTTTTGTGTTCTTTTTCTCAAAGTAGTGAAATGTTTATTCTGTTTAACAAAATTAAGTCCTTGGCAACCTAAAATTTTGCAAAAATAACATATTTGCAATTCTTGTTCCATTACTTACTCCTCCCATGTTCTGTTTTTATAACAAAGAGGATGAACATGACTCATGACAGATAGAGAAAATAAATACTTCTACTGCATTTGCAAATCATCTTTGAATGAACTGTAATGACTGTGTATGAGATGAGAGTTTATATAAAGTTCCCCCTTTGTTAGGAGCTAAATTTCAGTGATAGGAAGATTATAGTTTTTGACATTCTTGAAGTTAGTAATACCTTAATATTCATTTTATTTTGGTATAAAATATTTCCTTGTTTTCCTATTTCTTTTTGTTTTTCTTCTTGAAGGTCATAGTAGTTCACTGAGTGCTAAAACTACAATACAGGCAACAGAATGTATACTTTCTATACCTGCTTTAAACAGCTAAATATCAATGCACTAATCAAAATGACCATTCCGTCTAAATTGAAAACTATTGTTTCTTCCAGTACAACATGTGAAGTATAGCAAACAACATCCATAAAGTTGTAAAGGAATGGGTAATTTGCAGTAGCTAATAGGAATGACGATGTTAGTTGTACTGCTCCAAATGAAATTGCCAATAGTTTCTGAAATAAACTTCCACGTAGGCAACTAAACTAAACTGTAACACAGCCAATTCAGTCATTGCTGAAACTTTACCTGCATCAATCACTACTGCTCAATCAGTTTTGTCCTCAGCAGCTGCTGTTTTCAAATCTAAACAGAGTGGATCATCATGAAATGGTCCAAATGGTTATTTTACCTCTTGCTGGAATCTTAGCAGATTTCAGAAATGTGACTAGTGATTTGACTTGAAGATGTAAAATTGCAATGCAGTCTCTTGGGAAGAGATAAGGTCATTTCTTTTGGAAGTAAAACTTAAAAAGCATAGTGGCTTTATAAAGTTAGTCTATTCTCACTTAAATTTTTAATGATTTTCAAAATAAGCCTCTTCTGAGAGTTACAAGTTTATTGAAAAAACTGTAAAGTGCAGAGTTGTCACACCTTCAGAATCAACTTTTCCTATTGTATTATTATATTTCTATGTCACACTGCAATTAATAAATCAATACCCATGCCGTTTTGCAACCCAAGTCTCTCCTTATGGTTTTTCTTAGTTTTCAATTTAATGTGTCTTTTGTTTTGTAATATCTCATTTAATCAGCATCTGCTTTTGGCTCATTTTGGCTTTAAAAGTTTTACCAACTACCCTTGTTTCTCATGATGTTGAGAATTTAAAATAATTTATGCAATTTCCATCAAAGCAATTTACTTTTTCTTTTTATCTTGATTAGAATGGAATTATATATTATGTAAGGAGAACCAGAGAAATGTAGTGATTTTTTTTTACATCACGTCAAAGAATCTACTAACAACAAAACGTCTCACTTTTCATACATTCATGCATTATTGAGCAATCTTACGTCAGTTTCTCTCACTCCAAACCTCCTTCCTCTTCATATTTCCATGTTGTTCTCTTTGGAAAGCGACAGTCACTGTGTGGAACCACACTTAAAGTGAGTTCTACTTCCTTGATGGTGGAATATTTTTAATAAACAATTTGGATTTCTTTAATATTTTTTGTCTATCCACATTCATTCATTCATTCATTCATTCATTATTTACTTATTGTATTTAGTGCAGGGTCTACATAATCTACAGGGTTTCACTACACAGATCAGACTTGCAGTAGTTCTCCTGTTTTCAGCTTCCCAAATGCTGATGTCTGCCACCACGCCCAGTCTAAATTGCTGTCTTAATGCGCCCTGGCAGAAGAGTTGGCAGTAAAGGCTGGGGTTCAAAACCCTAACCTGTATCTCCCTAAGCAGACACTTTAATCCACTGAGTTATCTGGCTGGCCCCTTATTTAGTTATTTATTAAGTCCTCAATTCATATAAATATGAGCTCATAGACATTTAACTTCTTTATTTGTAATTTAGGTTGTATCAATGTAAGAATAAACAGGTAAACACCAGTGTACTAACTGGTAATAAATAGTGAACATGCAAAATTCTTTGTAACACAAGTGATTGTTATAAAAATATGAAGATGCATTGAGTATTTATAATTATCAATATTTCCTGAATAATAGGTTGAGAAATGAATATAGTCCTAACATTTCTTTTAATTTGTTCAATTGTTATTTAAAATAATTTTAATGTGAATCATGAAATTGCATTTTTTTCTTATTACTTTTAGTAAGAAATAACAATGAGACAGTTTCAAAACAAGTTAGTAAGACAGCCACAAAAGTACAATGTATATTGTAGTATTCATAGTAGTTGTTCAGAGTACAAGATGCAGATATAATAATATTTTTAAACATTATTGGTACAAATATTTATTCTCATTGAATTAATAGCAAGTAGTCACATATATAGTCCAATATTCCACAATAGTAGTAGGTTATCAGCAGAACAGGCAATGGTGGAAACTGTTGACTTGAGCCTTTTACAACTCAGTATACTAATCTGGCTTTACTTTTTATGCCTCCTGGTTACACTTTTCAGCTGGGTGATTAAGGCCAAGTTAAGCAAGATGAACAAAAGAAAACATGAAACTTTTGTATCTGACAAAGTCAGTCAAATCCCCTCAGGATTTACCTTGAAACTGTATACAGCATTTTGTGGAACTTAGGCCTGTGTCAGCCATCTGGATGAGTCACAGCTATTGCTTGACCAGTTTGCTCTCTGTGAGAGCCTGAGAGAATGTTTTCTCTCTGGTGACTCTCCTTAGGCCCACTATACATCATTCAAACCCTTTCCTCTGTGGCCCTATGATCTCCTTGAACAGAAAATTTGGGACACCACTGAGATATAGGATGTTACAGTACAAGCTCTCTTATGGTCAGAATCCTCACTGACCTTGAAGGCCTAGGGGCAAAATATTGGCTAACTTTAGAGCACTTCTTTTTCTCTAACTTTTAGTCTGCAAACTTAAGTGTTAAACCCTCCAGAGGTGAAGCTTAGTTTAACTATTACTTTATAACATAGGTACTTAAGCTTAGCATCACTGTTTTTCAGAATATTAAATGCCTTAGTCTTAACATGGAACTGGTATTTTCCATCAATCATTGATATTGCAATAGATCCCTATAGATTATTATTTTAAAAACTGTCACAATTTTTTTACACAGAAATTTAGAAATCTAAGTATATATAAAACTATAGCAGATCAATTCTATGACATTTTTTTCTTCTCTCATGTTCTCTTTTTTATTTTTATTTTTATTTTTTAGTTATTTATTTATTTTTGTCATTTTGAGACAGGGTCTCGCTATGCAGTTCAGGCTGGCCTTGAGCTCACTGTTGTAGCCGAGGCTGGTCTCGAACTTGCACCAATCCTCCTTCCTCAGCCTCCCGAGTGCTGGGATTATAGGTGTGTGCCACCACGCCCAGCTTAAGTGTTCTCTTTTTTATTTGAACTGGGGATTCAACTCAGGACCACGCACTTGCCAGGTAGGAACATCTGCCCCTTAGCTATCCCATCAGACACCTGTCTTTTATTGTCCTTAATTACCCTTTTGGGTTTCTTTTAAAACAAACATTCACTTGGGAGACAGTATAGCAATAATTAAAAGTATATTAGAAGATGAAAACATGTAAAATCAGAATGACAGTCATTCCAAGCAAGGGTTTAGTCTTACGCATTACTTCTCTAAGTGTGAAAATCCTTTTGGAGATTCTTAGTATCATGGTTTAATTCATCCTGTGTGTTTAAGTTCATGCTTTTGCCCCTGCCATGTTTCCTAACTTTTCTGCTTGCTGTCTCTTTGTTGTTTAACCCTTAACTTCTTGATTTCCATTCAGTCGTGTTATGCTTTTCCATATTTATTTCATTTTTTGTGTTCATACATGAAGGAAACTGATATTTACACATGTATGTTTGGTTTATTTTACTTATGGGTGTATGTTCAAGATACATTCACTTATATATGAAGTCTTATATTTATCATTTTTATAGCTGAATATATTTCATTATATAAAAACACCACACCTTTTTCAACCATTCTTCAGATGATGGGCATTTTCATTGTTTCCAAAATTTGACTATCACAAATAGTGCTGCTATAAACATAGGTGGACAAACATCACTATGACATTATGTTTTCAGTTCTTTTGGCAAATTTCTCAGTAGGGAAATCACTGCATTGGATGGGATTTCCAGTACTAATTTTTTTAAGCGTCTCCACACTGCTTTCCATAATGGCTGCACCAGTATGCATTCCCACCAGTAGTAGAAAAGTGTTCATTTTTACTGACAGCCTCTCCAACATTTGTTGTTGGTTTATTTCTTTATGGTAGCCATTCTTTCTGGCTATCATCGTTCTTTTAATTTGCATTTTACAGATGGCAAGCAATGTGGAACACTTCAGAATGGATTTATAAGCTGGTAGTGTTTCTTCCTCTGAGAAGTGTGGGTATGTCTTCTATGCCCATTTCTGGATTGGGTCTTTGCATTTTGTGATGCTAATGTTTTTTTTAGTTCTTTAGAAATTCTAAATAGAAAACCATTACCTAAATACTTATTAGTTAAATTATTTTCAAAATTTGTGGGTTGACTTTGACTCTGTTAGTCATTTCTTTTAACATGCAAAAACTTCTCAGTAAGAGGAAGTCCTAGTTACTGATTCTTCATTTTATTTATTTATTTTATTTTTTTCTTGTTTCAGAACCTTTGTTTATTCACTCATTGTTTTATGCCTGACTTAGCCCGCCCCGAGGGCAGGGCTGGCGCAGCATATGGTGCCGGGGATCGAACCGTGGTCCCTGAAGCCACCCAAGCTTTCCCGAGCAGGCACTTTAGACTACTGAGCCAACCCGCCGGGCCCAGTTGCTGATTCTTTTGAGTGTTACATGTACGTTTTCATTTTTGTCTCCAAACTCTTAGCCTAACCCAATGTCTTCAAGATTTCCTCCAACTTTTTCCTCTATGAGATTTAGTGTTTCTCTTTTAAGATTTAGATCTTTAATATATTTTGACTATAGTTTAGTGCATAGAGATATACCTAGGCCAAGTTTTATTTTTTGGCATCTAGAAATCCAGTTCTCCATCACCATTTGTTAAAGAGGCTATCTTTCTTGAAGCAAATATGTTTATTTTTTTTGTCAAAGGTAAAGTGGCTGAATGTGTTTATATTTGCTTCTGCATCTTCTAATCTATTTCATTAATATTCAGATGTATGTTTTGGCCAATACCATGCTGATTTTATCTCTGTGGCTTTGTAGTATAATTTTAGGTCAGGAATTGTAATGCCTCCTGTGATATATTCTAGGACTTTTATTGTTCCAAATAAATTTTAGGAAGGACTTCTCCAGGTCTTTGACGTTTATTGATGGTGTTTTGATTGAGATTGAATTAAACCTGCATAACAATTTAGGGAGTATGGCCACTTTCATAATGTTGGCTCTTTGTATCGAGGTGCATGGAATATCATTTCATTTTCTGAAATCCAGTGGTTCGCAATGTTTCTAATGCTGTGACCCTGCAATAAAATTCTTCATGTTGTAGTGACCCTAAACCAAAAAAAAAAAAAAAAGTTTTGGTGGATACTTCAAAACTGTAATTTTGCTACAGTTATGATTAGGTGACCTCTGTGATTTGATCGTTTGACCCCTGCTGGGGTCAAACAGGTTGAGAACAACTGCTCTATGATCTCTTTTTTCAGATACTGTAGTTTTCATTGAAAAGATCTTTTACACCTTTCATTAGATTATTTCGTAAGCGTTTTATTTTCTGCAGTGCTACTGAAAAGGTATTGTTTCACTAATTTCTCTCTCAGTGTATTTGTCATCTGTGCAGAGGCATGCTATTGACTTTTGCATATTGATTTTGGAGTCTGCCATGTTCCAAATTTGACAATTAATTCTAAATACTTCTTGGTGGAGTTTTTTGGGTTTTCTAATTAGATTATGATGTTCAAATTTTTCTTTACCTATTGTTATTTATTTTATTTTTGTCTCTTGTCCAATGTCTCTAGCTAATGATTCCAGAACTATATTCATTAACAGTGGTGAGAGAGGACATCCTCATCTTATACGAGATCTGAGAGTAAAAGACTTCAGATTTTCCCCACTTAAAATTATGATAGCCATTGGATTTTGATAGGTGGATTTTATCAAATTGAGGTAGAAGCCATTTATTTCAATTTTTTGTAGGACTTTGAACATGAATTAGTTTTGGGCTTTGTCAGAAACCTTTTCTGAATCAATTGAGATGATCATGTGATTTTTGTACTTGGCATTATTGATGTAGTGTATTACATTTATAGATTTATGTATATTGAACCATCCTTGCATCCCTGGGAAGAATCTTAGCAGGTCATAGTGTATAATATTCTTAACGATTTGCTTTATTCTATTTGTTAGGATTTTATTGATGATTTTGATATCTATGTTCATTAGAGAAATTGGCTTTTAGTTCTCCCTTTTAGTTGCATTTTCTCTGGTTTAGTATCCAGATAATATTTGCATCCAGCAATTATTTTAGCAGGATTACTTGTTTTTGAATTTCATTTAAGAGTTTCAGGAGTATTGGAATTATACCTTCTATAAATTTCTTGTACAATTCACTGGTGAATTCATTGGGCAATGAACTTTTCTTTCTTGGTAATTGTTTTTATTATTATTATTATTATCGTTTTGTATTTCATTGGGCGTTATTGGGTTATTGAGAAATCTCCTGTCTTCTGGATTCATTTTTGGTATAGTGTAACCTTCTAGGATCTGTATATTTCATCGGTGTCTTCAATTCTGTGAGACTAAAAATTCTCAAATTAGATATGAATGATCTGAATCTCCACAGGGTCTGTGGTAATTTCACCCTTTCTTTCATTATTGCTTGAGTTTAAGTGCTTTCTTTCCTCTTTATAATAAGGTTAGCTAGCGGATTATCAATTTTATTTACTGTTTCAAAGAACTAGTTTTTGATTAATTAATTCTTTGTTTTATTTTCTTAGTCACAATTGAATTAATATCTGCTCTGATCTTTATAATTTCCTCCTGTATCTGGCTTTTGGGTTTGGTTTGTTCTTTCTTCTCTAGATGATTTAGGTACAGCATTAGAATATTTATTGACTCACCTTCTGTTTTCTCCATGTGTGAGTTGACAGCTATAAATTTTCCTCCATGAACTGCTTTGATTGTATCCCATAAATTTCAGTAGGTTGTGTTTGTATTTTCATTAAAATGGAAATATTGTTTATTTTCTTTTAATTTCATCTGTAACTGAATTTCTTTTACCTACTATTGTTTACCCTTTTTCTCCTGCAGTGTTTAATCCATTGCTATGGAGGGAGCTGTTTAATTTCCATGTGTTTCTGGGCTACTTGTGGATTCCTTTGTCATTTATTTCCAGTTTCATTGTACTGTGGTGAGATAACATACATGGGATAATTTCTGTTTTATTACATAAACTTAAGCATGAATATGGACTAGTAAGTGTTTTATTTGTCCCATGTACAGCAGAAAAAAATATGTATTCAGAAGTGGTTGGGTGGAACACTCTGTATATATCCACTGAGTTCATTTATTACAAGCTCTGGTTCAGATCTACTACTTTTCTAATATTCTGTCTGCTTTTCCTCTCTTTTTGGAATAAAGAAGTGTTAAGGTATTCTGTTAAGATTGTGGTATTGGACATTAGATTTTTCATGTCCACTAAGATTTGTCTTATATAGCTTTTTGCTCCCATGTTGGGTGCATACATATTTATGAGTGTTATCTCTTTGTCTTGTGTTTTTCCCATAATCAGTAAGTAGTGCCTTTTCTATTTCTTTTGATCTACCTTGGTTTGAAGTTCAGACTATCTGAAAACAGGATTTCTAGCACTGATTTTTTTTCTGAGGCGCTGGACCATGTCGTATTGTTTTCCATTATTTGACTTTCAGGATAGGAATTTCTTAATCAGTTAAGTGTATTTCTTATATACAGCATATTGTTGGATTTTGCTTCCTAATCCCCTGTGATATTCTATTTCTTTTAATTTGAAAATTAAGCCCATTTATATTTACAGTCATAATTGATATGTATTGAGTTATTATTGACTTGTTTTTTTACCTACTATTGTTTATCTCTTCTTCTCCTATGGTATTTAATTTGTTGCCCTATTTGTTGGATTTTTTGTGCTCTCATTCATGGAGTTCTGACCTTTTAGGTCTCTCTCTCAACATTTTTAGTGATCTGTGTAGGTTTGGCTTTGTTGTCATGAAATTCTTTAGTTGTGTTTTGTTGTGGAAGTACTGCCCTTCTCCCTCACACTTGGAAGATAGTTTTGTGGGGTATAACAGTCTGGGCTGGAATTTGTTTTCATGGAGGACTTGGAGCATTCAACTCCATGTTCTTCTCAACTTCATGGCTTGTGAAGAGAAATTTGTTGGGTTTTTTTATGAGTTTTCCTTTAAAAGTGATCTGTTTCTTTTCTCTAGCAGCTTTTAGTATATTATTCTTCTGCTGGATTTCTCAGATCTTGATTGTTATATGTCTGGGTGTGTTTTTAGTTGAGTTGATATTATTTGGAGGTCTTTATGCTTCAGTTACCTGAATATCAGGTTGCTATTACTTCTGCCCATATCCTTTTTATATTATTTGCATTGAGTCCTTTTTTCTCATTGATGGCTATTAATATTATGTGGTTCATCTTTGTATCATTGTATGGGTGTTGAATTACTTTTTCCTGTATCCTAGCTGTGTTTTAGAGATCCTTTCTTACTTTTTCACTAACTGCAAATATGCTTTCAAGATCTGGATTTCTATGTTCACTTTTATTCATACCATGTTACCAGTTTGTGATTGAGATTTTATTTTCCAGTATATGTCTTTGAAACTGCTTCATGCAATCTATTTCTTTCCTATATAGCTGACTCATGGATATCGCCATTTTTCTATTTTTCTTTACCTTTTTTATCGGTGTCTTCTTTAGAAGAACTTATTAATTCCTTCACTATTTCATATTCTTTCTTTTTTCTACTTAGATTATTTCTGACCTGATTTCCTCTCTATCTTTCTGCAGTTGTTCCTTTACCTCAGATGTTATTACCTCATAGATTTTTTCTTTTAATTTGGAGGTTATTTCTGATCTGATGTCCTTTATACTTTTTTGTAGGTTTTTTTTTTTTTTTT